>JZKD02S1673540.1:669499-680286 GCA_000966675.3 Picea glauca
ATATATATATATATATATATATATATATATATATATATATATATATATATATATATAACCAAACTGATAATACTAGTTAAAGAGATCAATATTGTCCATCTACTTGCAAAAAGGAAAATTTCTAAAAAAAAATATTTCTTATGTACCTTATTATCAAAATTATAAAACCATTAATAATTAATGGGCTTCTGTAAAGCCTTACAAACTACCCAAAAAAAAAGATTGAGATACAATATATCAATATATTCAAATTGTTTTGTACCCATACTTAATATGGACATTCTTTCGAATTCCAACCATAAAAGACATAATGGAAGGGCATTCATTTCTAGTTTGTTTCGATTGTTGTTGAACCATGTCTTCTTCCATTACTTCTATGCTACAAGGAGAATTAAGATAGTTTGGATGTGCAATGTTCCTCGGTTCTTCAATCCCAAACCTTTACTCCAATTCTAAATTTCAACCTTTTTCTTATAGTTTTTTTATTTATTTTTTCTTCTTCATCTAAATTTCTCCTCTTACTTTATTTTCCTATTTATAGAAGAACCAATTTATTTATTTTTTTCTCCAATTCAAATTTCATCTCTATCATTATAACTCTTTTATCTTCACATTAATTATTTAACAAATTAATTTTATATTTAATTAACATACATTTCATTCTATAATATGGATAATTTCACCCTCGTCCATATTATTCACTACACGTTCTCCGACCAAAAACATACTATCTCATAAACCTAAGTCACATTTACATAAATACATTCCATTGGATAGAGATTAAAACCAAAAATGTTACAATTTATCATTTAACAAAGTGAAAAAATCACAAAATAACCTGATTTCCTAAATATGGATTAAAACAATAATTCAAATATATCTAAGTCTCCTCGTATTTAGTCGTATTAAATTTAAATTGTTTTGAGACATAAATCCATTCTTTCACATCACACGGTTTCCTAATTTTCCATCAAAATAAGACTCTTTATCCATTCTATTACGACTCCTAAATTTTCTAAATATTCATTCTATTACAACTCTCTTTATTATAGTGCTTAGCATTATTCTTTTTCACATCTCTTGAATACAAATGTTTTCGTTCCAAACATGTTTTTTATGCAATTAATCAATTCTATATTCACATGTATAAGATGTCCTCGAAGTAGGGTATATATTATATATTTGATGGGTACTCTTACCTATAATGAAACAATTCTATATTCACATGTATAAGATGTCCTTCAAGTAGGGTATATATTATATATTTGATGGGCACTCTTATCTGTAAAGTAAATTTTTTGTGACAGGTTATTTTCTAGAAATTCTTTTAGAATGATGTTTTACACTTATTTTTTTGTCATTATTTAAATATTATGTATTATATTTGTTTTTGTTATCTTTTTTCATGAATACAAGAGAATATCTTTTTGTGAATACACATGAAACTTTTCTGTAACATAAAATTATTATGAAATTGCATTTAACATATCATTAAACTAAATTTTTTTATATAAAATATTTGATGTTTTCTATATCATATGCAATACAACACCATTAAAAATATAAACATAAAATAAAAATCCTTGAACATTTAAGATTCTTATTTGTGTGGAATATTTGAAAATTTTATATACCCCATTCCATTCCACCATTGATGAATCAAGCCATGTTAATGAGACTTGTATAAAGCCATATAGTGTAGTCAATGATAGGTTTGTTCTTCGTGCATCACTTATGATGTTTTGTCTTGAGAATCCTCTCTTACATGACATTGTACTTGTGAGTATAATAAGTATTGTTTTCCATAACTTTTGACATGTTTGGAAAATTTGTACGTAACTCGGTCTCACAAAAAATCCTCTAGGAATATTTCATGGATGACCTCTCAGAATTGACACGAAGATCATCAAAAAATGCATGCAAATCTTTTAGGCAAGCTTCAAAATCAAATAATTCTTTGTTTTCTTCCCTCTCACATATATCATCTTGCAGGTGTTTAAAAATATTTTCAAGCCAATGCTTCAAATTCTCTTCTATTCCATGAATATCATGTACATAATGGAAAGGGATAAACATCCTTACAAAGTTGAAGAAAGAAAGATCAAGGAATCTTCTATTCAAACTGTCTATAAGAGATTAAACATATTCTTTTGCAAGTTGTTTGCAACTATCTAGTGAACAATCAATGCAAGCTTTCTGTGATTATGATTTTATATATCAATAGAATCACCATATACATGTGGAATTTCTACAAATTGATATTCATGCTTATGAAAAAGTCCCTCTTTATCAAGAATTTCTACATAACCAAATTTAAAGGACTTTAAAATTTTAGAGAAGTGACATGTGCAATCTGCAAATGTGTCATTTTCTAAAAACCACCCTTTTAAAGCATTTATAATAGCATATATGGTTTCCCCTAAAGAGTTAAAATCAACATACTTTTCCTAAAATTTCTTATTTAACTTATTTAGTTCATACATTACATCTACAAGCATATGAACACAAATCTGAAAAACAAAAGATTCTTTCCTTATCATACCATGAGTCCTTCCTTTCATTTTTTCGACAAACTTAATATAGGAGGCATTGATGCAACAATAATTTCAATGACTTGTCCTATTGAGAGCCATCTAACTCTATATATTTGAAGAATTTGAACAATTTGAGGTTGCATAAGTTCTTGTAGAGAAATAAGTTAACTATTTCTTTTAGGAGAATTTTGCACCCAAGAATATACCATATTTTTCAATTTCTCAACAAATAATAATTTAGATATTATTTTGGAAGCATATGATGTAGCTAAATCTTCACTATGAGAAATATAATGAATACGTACAAGATTAGGTACATCCTTTTTTTTTTTAAAGTAACAAAGACAATTTCATTTCAAACCATTGATGAAGCACGATCTGTAGAAACTTCTATCAATCTTTTATTTGAAAGGCCCCTTGTTTCCTTTCAACCATTAATTGCATCATATGTTGTTTTCCCTCTTCCATCACAATAATTCATGAATTTTAAAAAATTTGAAATTGGAAGATCCAATCCTTGTGAACCTAGAAATGTGATATAAAGCACACGATGCTTCCCTAAACTACGATTTGTACTTTCATGTAGCATGAGTGAAAAAAAGGACTATCCAACATTTTTCGATGTGTACCTCTTCAAGATACGTAGATATAGAAAAAATGAATTCTTTCACAGCCATGTGATTTGTATATGATGTGTTATATTTATTCTTTAGCATGTTTGGTGTCTATAAGGACGTTGCTAATAAGTTAAGGGATTCATATTTTAAGAGGGATAAATCTTCTTGCACAACCCAATAAACTAGTTTCATAGTTTGTGATGACACTTTGCTTGTTCTTCTCATCAATGGATGAATTATGCTCTATAATAGGTTTTGCTTTCCTTCCATTTCCATATATCCATTTAGTTTGTGAAATTTTATGGATGCTTGAATTTACATGAATAACCAGTGAATCATGTTGCATGGTAGAGAAACTAATGCCAATCCACCATGGTCCAATTTCCTTATGTATTTCATAGTATATGAATTACATAACTATTTGGCCTTCGTGTTTTTTCTCTCTCAATCACTTACACTTAGTTTTCCATTCCTCATGAAACTCTTATTTTTCTTTAAATTTTCTTTTTCTTTCAGTGCTAGGTTGTTCACCTTGAAATTCTTCAACACATTCTTCATTATACTCCAATATGTCTTAAGTCTTCATTCAAATCAAAATTATTCTCACATTTATTAGGTGATGAAACTTGTGATGTAATAAACCATTCAAAAAACTTTTTTTATAGAAGCTTGAATCTTTTTCCATTAAAACATTTTTTGATATAATACCTACATAATAAAAACATTAAAATAGTTAAATATGAGATAAACATACCCATAAAATTCATAACTTTTAGTTAAAACATGAAACAATCTCTTTAAAAAAATATTTTTCATGACAATAAATTCATAATATATTAGTTTTATTCCATTTAATCAATTCTCTTAAATAATATAGAGTCATCAATTAACTTCAAAAGAATTAATAAAAAAAAGTTAATAAAATCTAAACCATAATTTTATAAACTTCTTTTAAATTAAATTGAATAATATAATATGAACTTACATATTTTGAAACTCAAAAATTTCATATTCAAATAATCTCATATTCAAATAAATAAAAAAATATTTGATTATTTACAATTAAAAAAGCATTTAATACAATTCTTACTTCACACTTATCTACTAATTTAATAAACGAGTTAATATAAATACACAACACACATTTTTCATAGTAATAAAAAAATCTCATTTCTTATTGCTAACAATGATTGCTAACAACAATCATTGGATAGATAATGATCGGGTTGTTGACTCAACCGATAACAAATCCTCGTGGTTCCCTCCTAAAATGTTCAACCGGTATCTAAAACCATCCTCAAGTTTGGGAGAAGGATACATACGAGGTGACTTCACGAGTGATACCTACTTTGTGAAACCATATAGATATAGTGTGCGTGTGCCTTGTACCGGAGATGTTCTACAAAATATTGAGGGCCTAGAAGAAAATATTTTGTTGATGTGAAGTGAATAGATGATATGGAAGAAAATATTTTGTAGATGTAAGTGATTTATTTGTGTTAGAAAATGTAAAAATGTCTATTATTACTAATGTGGATGTGAAAAAAGTGAAGTTTGCAAAATCTTTTGAAGCTTAGATGATATAGGTCATTGCATTTGGGAGTTGAATAATTGTAATTACAATTTTATACCAAATATATATGATCTTTACTTTTATGGGTCATTGTATTTGGGAGTTGAGTAGTATTCCCAAATCTATTTTTTTTTTCCTTCTCGGTCTTTAATTTTCAGTGTGTTAGATTTCATGATGAGATGGAGACAACATTTTTCTAGCATGTCCAAAGATCTGTTGTGAGCACTCTTTGCGACAAGATTTATACACAACTAGTAGTGAGTTGTGACCTCATGCTTTACAAGTTTACATGACAAATCAACCTTCGAATTTTTAAAACCATTATTTAACTCAAAATCAAAACTTGAAATTGCATAATCCAAATCATCAAATGAACTTTCTCAAACACTCCCAAAAACCCAATGTGAATGAATCTCATGAATTCACTATTAAGTGTGTCATAGGATTTATAGCCTATTAACTAGCAACTAAATGCCAACTTTCTAGTTTTGAAAACTATTACTTATGTCATAGTCCTAAATTGTTTAGCAATCAAATGCCAACTTTCTAGTTCTGAAAACTATTACTTATGTCATAGTCATAAATTGTTAAGTAACATAAATTTCAGATTTATATATACCAAATGCCAACTTTCTAGTTCTCAAAACTATTACTTGTCTCATATTCATATATTCATAAATTGATAAGTAATATATATCTGGGGTTATGGGTAAAGTTTTCATTTTTGAGTCAATATGGTCAATTTGATTTTTTAAAAAATTAAAACATTGATTATTTATTTTCTTATTAAATAAGGAAAAACATGATTTTAAAAATTAAAATTTTGATTATTTAATAATTAAATAAAAAAAAAACAGATAATTGCCTGTCAAATCTAACCATGCCTTCCGAGACTTTATTGGAATCCAGTGTGTGAATTTTGAAATATGACTTAGAATTAAGAGAAACCAACCCTGGTGAGGCTACGCTCACAATCTATTATTGAATGAGAACTGATTACACCATTATATAGGAACTAGTTCTACATAGACGATTACAACAAATCACATAAAAGTAGGATCTACATTAAACACTAGTAGAGTTCGTCTAAATAACTATCTAGTACTCCATTATTTCCAAGTCTCCCCTTTAATGGAGAATGGATTGACTTTTACACCTAACATCTCTCTAAACATCTCAAACTTAATTTTTCCAAGAGGCTTAATGAAAATATCAACAATATTTTCACAAGTATTAAAATACGTAAGATCTATTTCATTTGACTGCAATTTTTCTTTAACAAAATGAAACTGAGCATCAACATGCTTTGTCCTTGCATGATAAATCAGATTATTTGCCAGCTTGATTGAACTTTGATTATCATATTTGATCATTGTAGGTTCATTTTGTTCTTATCCAACATCTTGAAGAAATCTTTTCAACCAAACAACTTCACAAGTTGCTTCACACAAGGCTTTATATTATGCTTCAGTAGAAGACAAAGAGATAGTAGGCTTCTTTTTACCGCTCCATGAAACAAATCTAGATCCAATGCCAAACAGATATCCAGTGGTTCATCTTCGATCATCCGTATTTCTAGCCCAATCAAAATCTGAGTAACCTGTCAACTCAACATCAGATACATCAGTATATTTAATACCATAATCAAGTGTTCCTTTTAGATACCTGAGTACCGCCTTTGTTGCATTCCAATGGCTTTCTTTAGGTTTCGTCATAAACTGAATTAACACACTCACATAATATGCAATATCAGATCTGGTTGTGGTGAGATAATTCAAACTACCCACCATCTGTCTATACATAGTGGCATTCACCTCTTTTGAACCATCATCACAAGAAAGTTTCACATTCTGTTGCATGGGAGCAGTAGAAGACTTACACTGATCCATTTTAAATCTCTTAAGTACTTCTCTGACATACTTACTCTGACAACCACAAGTTTGTCTTGCATTTCTCTAAACTTCAAGACCTAGGCAGTAGTGTAACTCACCAAGATCTTTCATTTTAAAAACTTGTGACAACTTCTCCTTGATTTCATCAATTAATTTCTCCTCATTTCCTGTAATTATTAAATTATCAACATATAAGGAAATCAATACTATATACCTTTGCTCATCAAATTTGTTATAAATATTTGTATCACTTTTTCTCCTCATAAAACCCTATTAAAGAAAGAAAGAGTCCATCTTCTCATGCCATGACCTAGGTGCCTATTTTAGTCCATACAATGCTTTATTTAACTTGCACACTAAGTGCTCTTCCCCATGTTCCACAATCCCTTCAGGTTGAGTAAGGTAAACCTCCTCCTTTAACTCACCATTCAAAAATGTAGATTTAACATCTAATTGGTGTATCTTCCAATGGTACTTTGTAGCTAAAGCAATTAACAATATGATAGTATTCAATTTAGCTACTGGTGTAAATATTTCAGCATAATCAATACCTTATGTTTGTGAATACCCTTTTTCCACCAATGTAGCCCTGTATTTGTCTATACTACCATCTGATTTAAATTTGGGTTTGTATATCCATTTGCATCCAATAGGATTTTGATGTCTAGACAATTCAGTCAATTCCCAAGTATTATTTTTCATTATAGATTCATATTCTTCCTTCATTGCATTTCTCCATTCATCATGTTCATTGGATTCATAAAAAATCATGGGTTCTATGACATTTGAAATTCTACTCATTAGGGCATAGTCTATATACCTCTCAGGGAGCCAAACTTGTCGTGAAGATCTTTTCAACTGATTATTTTTCTCTACACTTTGTGAAGATATGTTTTCACCACGAGGTGAACTCTGACTTCTTGAAGTGTCCATGTCACTGTCACTGAGTCCTTCTTGATGTTGTTGCGGTTGTGGTTGTTGTTGTGGTGGTTGTTGTTGTGATGGTTGTTGTTCTTCTTCTTTAAATCCTTCATCAAGAAGTCTATGCCATTCCTCATGACTGTTGATGTCATGATTTTTTGTTTCCTTCTCATGGAAAAGTACATCTCTACTCACAAATACTTTGCGAGTAGAAGGATCATACAATTTGTATGATTTGAATTCAGAACAATACCCTATGAAAATACATTTAATGGTTTTAGCATCCAATTTATTCCTATTCTCCTTTGGAATATGTGAAAAACCTTACACCCAAATACTTTTAAATTATGAACTGAACATTTGGAAACATACAAGGCTTAGAAAGGAGTAATATCAGCAAGACACCTTGTTGGACTTTTGTTCTTTAAGTAAACTGCAGTATTTATGGCTTCATCCCAAAATGTATTTGTGAAATTCTTACCTTTCATCATACTACGTGCACACTCTACCAGATTTTTTTTTTTCCTTTCAGCCACTCCAGTCTGCTGTGAAGTGTGGGGTATTGTAAACTATTGTACTATTCCATGATATTTGCAATATTTGATGAAGTCCCCTGATTTATACTCTCCCCCTTGATCTGAACGGAGGATACTGATTGATTTTCCTATCTATTTTTCCACCATGGTTATGAATTCCTTAAAGTACTTGAAAACGTCACTTTTTCTTTTAAGGAAATAAACCCATGTGTATCTCGTGCAATCATGAATAAATAACATAAAGTAAAAAACACCTCCTAAAGACCTAGTCTACATAGGCCCACAAACATCAGTATGCACAAGATCTAAAACATTTCTCTTTTTCCTATCAGGATTAGAGGGTAATTCATCTCTGTGCATCTTTCCTAATGCACATCCATCACAAGCAACATTCTCATTCTTTAACATGGGAATTCCTTCAACCATATTATGTTTTTGTAATAACAATAAATCAGGATGGTTGATGTGGCCATACCTTTGATGCCAAAGAATCTTCGTTGGCATAGTTTCATAAGTCAGTGTGTGATGTGCTTTGCTGGTAACATCAAGTTTGTATAGGCCTCCTTCTCTGACTCTTGTTGCAACAGTTTTGAATTGGTCCAACAGGTCCTTAACTATGCAATAATTCTTGAAGAATTCAACCTTCAAGTTTTGATCTGTAATGGTGGACAAAGAGATCAATTTTTTCTTTATCCCTGGCACATAAACAACATTGTGAATGTGATGAATAGTACCATTCGACAATGCTATTGGAATGTCTTTGTATCCCTTGAGATGATGAGCGCAATCATCTCCAAGATATATGCTGGCTCCATTGTGTGTTTCTTTAAAATTAGTATACCACAACTTATTACATGTCATATGTATTGATGCTCCAGAATCCACAAAGTAGGCATCACTATCATCAGTTTCAGTAGATAAAGCAGCATTGGACACAAACAGTCTAAGATCTTATGAATCAAAATTCGGGGATTTATCAATATCATCACTAGAAATAAACAATCTAAGATCATGATTTGAATATTCTTCTCCATAATGACCTGAATGTGTTCTAGGTTTATTCCTAGCCTCATCACTCTTCTTCTTATGAAAGTATTTAATAAAATGTCTAGATCGACCACAATAAAATTAATTCTTTGACTCATTCCTATTAGAGGGAATACCTTGATTCAGCCTTGGAGATTGTCTTATCCGCAATGAATACCCTCCTCTACCTCTTTCTCCCGATCTCCCTCTCGAGGATCTCTTATTTGACCACAGTGCCAAATCTGTATTCTGAGGCTTCAGATTCCCATGCCTCTCTTCCTCTTGCAGCAAAATTCATGTCAATTCTTCAAATGTAGGAGGTTTCTCCCTTGCTACGAGACCTGTTATGAACATCTATCAATCTTCTAGCATACCATTTAAGGTAATAGTGACAAGATCAGTGCTAGAAACCATTTCCCCTATGTTTCCTAACTTGTCTTTCACCTGTTTAATTCGACCCAAAAATGAACTAAAAGATTCATTTCCATCCATCTTAATGCCTAGCAATTTAGTTTTCAGGAACATAATACAATTTGTGTTGCTAGTTTCATATAAAGATTTAAGCATTTTCCACATTTCAACAGGAGTGTTAGCTTCTCTAATATGTGGAATTACATTATCTTTAACAGACATACGCAACAATACCTTGGCCTTGTTTCCACACTTCTCCCAATCTTGGATCTATGTTGTTGTCGCACCGACAGCCGCATCTGGTTTCTCTTCAGTTCTCTTTGCAATCATCCATACTCCATATCCTTCCATCAAGGTCTTCACTTTGAACTTCCAGTTAATGAAATTCGAGCCATCTAATTTGTTGGATTCGTTGAGGTAGGTCTCTACCAGAGGATTTTCCATCTCTGCAAGTGTCTTCTTGTCCAACAAGACAATGGATCCTTGTATCACCAAGAATATTCATTTTTTGTCAATTTTCTCCTGTGCTGAGCAGTCCGTCGCTTTGCCTTCAGATCCACTGATCCAACTCTACCTCGGCTCTCAGCTTTGCTTCAAGTCAATTTACACTAGAAAACTCATGCTAGAAAACTTATGTAGCCTTTAGATCCATTGATCCGGCTATACCTAGAATCTCCACGAGCTCACACTTCCCCATGCTATACCTATTATATATATTATAATTAATCAATTAATTATATTATTTAACAAATTAATTTTATATATTTTTATAATAAACTTGATATCAATCTATAAAAAAAAACACTACAATTATATATATATATATATATATATATATATATATATATATATATATATATATATATATATATATATATATATATATATAATTCCTAATATTATAATTATAACATATATTGACAATATTATAACATATATTCACAATGCATATAACAAGTATATGTCATTCCTATTGTTATAATTATAACATTTTATAATAACACAATTTTCTTCAACATTATAAACAATTTTTTTTTAATAATTATTATCTTTTTCTAATATCATAAGTAATTTTAAAGATCTCCTAAAAATTGTTTAAAGGTTTAAAGATTTGTTATATAGATTCTGAATACTATATTAACCTTTCTGTTAGTATTAATTTGTTCTCTTTTCAATCAAATTTTAACAAGTAAAAGTGATAAAAAAAAAATATTTATTTATTTATTAAATATTTATAAACTAATGTTAAAAATATTAAAACATTAAATTCAAATATA
>JZKD02S1673540.1:716949-772210 GCA_000966675.3 Picea glauca
GGAATTAGAATATCAGTTAACATCGAAGCAATAGAATTGACTCAAGGGTGATTCAATGGGTGTGGTAAAGGCTTGTTGGCCTTCACTTGCTTTGGGATTTTTGTGCAAGAAATAATAATGATGGGAATTGTGATATTTGGATAGCTTTGACCATTTCAAATGGACCCTCAACTTTAGCTAAAGAATAAGTGGGAAAAAATGTTTTTGTAGGTTAAGTTGGGTAGTATTTATTATGTAAGCATAGTGTTATGAAAGGCAACCATTGTTAGTTAAGCCCAAAATTGGCATGTCAGGGATGCCCTGAAACTCCTTGTAAAATGCAAAGAAAAGGGATGGATCCTAGTTTGGTCACTGTTATAGTCAAACTTATACAACATATAAACATAATTCCCAACAAAAATTCAATGACTTTCTTAAATAGCCCTCTTCATTGCAACTTGCTTCAAAATAAAAGTATCATTCCACAATGTTTACTAATGCATCCTCAACATCTCCTGAAGCTTAATATACCTACATCAACTGAGGGGTATTTATTCCTATACCTAGATTATACTGCAAATCATTGTTGTCATTTTCATTACATAATCCTTTGCATTTAAATCAGATGGAAACTCATTACAGAGACCTTTTTGCAAGATTTACAACATTTTATGGTGTCTCTGGGTCTTATAGGACTTCCTCAACTTGCTTTTGAAAACCAAATACATTCTTCACAGTCCTTCAAAGTGAAGTGTGACATAGTTTCCTAAAGATTCAAACATATTTTCAGCACCAATTGTTACAAATCCATTATGAATCCAATAAGGTACAATGTTGTCATTACAAGTAGTAGATCTTTGATGGAGGATTCAAAATGACAAATGGTTTGTATTTTCAGATTCCTCATGGCTTGTACATCACTTTGGACTATCTGGAGGAAAATTTTGGTCAAATATAGCATGCATGAAGAGCAAAACACCACTTGAAATTGACCTTTCTGCCACATTTTGGAGCATCACACTACACTTTCTGAGTACTTTTGGGAGAAGATGAGTTTGAAGGGACAGATCATGTCAATTTTGTTTCTTAAGAATTTCATAAATTAGTAGACATCCCCGGCTTTCTATAACACTTTTTAGATCTATATTTGGACCCCAGGAAGGCCTCCAAAACTCCATTTTTCCTAGCATGCTATGCTTTCTATCAGTTTCACTACGCTTTGTCCTGTAATTGGTTTTTTCAGCAATGTTTTTCTAAATTCAACATCTATGAAGTAAAAATGTTACTTTTTGATGTGGTAATGATGTAATAGGGTGTAAATCAGTTAATTATAGTGATTTTGAGGTAGATTCATGCTTGGACATCAATTTTTGGTCAAATGTATTGGTTAAGGAAAAATGGGGATTGGTTGTAACCTCCCTAGATTCTTGTAACCTCCCTAGATATATCACACTACCTCCTAAAACATGAAAACTTTAACACTCAACCATAATTCTCAGCTAATTCATGTATTCATAGTTCACTTACCATTATAGCGTGGATGTATGCTACTCTCTTCCCTCATTAATATATCATTCCATGTTTTCCCTATGAAACTACAATAACTTTATATATAATCTCCTGTATATATTCATTTTTTTAATTGAATCATAATCCATGTGTTTCCACATCTTTCCTAGTCTTTTTTCTCACAATCCAAGTGTCTTAGGGTTTATCCCTAGGAGGACCAAGGAAACATGGAGGAGGAAATGAGGACCATGGGTGATGTGGTGATAAAAAGGAGCTGCCTACCGGGTCCACTCGAAGATTGGCCCAGGGCCATTTGCAGGGCTGGTCGGTTCTTGGCTTGTTATCATGTCGCTCAGTAGCACATGGGTGGTAAGTGTAGTGAAAACTCATCTTGGGAGGCGCTTTGAAATAGCACTCTTCTCCACTTGTCGTGGATTTTGGGCGATCTTTGTGACTCCCTTGCAAGGCTTTGCATTTGTATTCCTTGGGAAAATTCTTGGTAACACATGAGTTGTGTTGTGGGCTCTTCAGATGGTTGTGGGATCTAGTATATATAGGTTGTCCTTGATTCGTTGAGATCCTTTGTGGATGATGCAATTTCTTGTGGTTTTCATTTTTCAAGTCCCGTTGTGTTGTTGGCTCCATGAAGCCAATGTGATGTATTGTGTTTTATTTGTTAACAGTGGAGGTTTTCCATTCGTGCAAAAGGTGGTGTGGGAAACGAGCTGGTTGTTGGGTCTGCTTGAAGATTGGCCTTGGGTCATTTTTAGGGTGGTCAACATCTAGTACGTGGGTGACAGTGAGGACAAGTGCCTACATCACTTGTGTTATTCATCATGCATCTGGTGGAGGTATGTCCATTTCTATATTTATGATTGATGACACATGCATTGGTGGTAGATTACTGATGGAGGGCATCATTGGCACATGGTAGTTCGGATGGGGGATTTTCCATGGATGACTTTCATACTCTTAGAGAGAGAGTGTCTATGATGAGGGCCGACTACCAACAGTTGTTGACGGACAGGGACTACCTGTTGGGGATTGACGAGATGTATTACAGGGCTCTGAGGGAGAAGGAATTGGAGGTGGACAAACTCACTCAATAACATTTACTGTCACCCTTTTGACCCTCTTTAATTATTTTCCCAACTCTAATGTTTTTTGACATTCTTCCCCACAGACTTATACTAAAAGAAATACCTGTTTTTTGTTCGTCGATAAGACCCGCAAACCCTTTTTGAAGCGTCGTTATTATAGAAAACTTGTCGCAACATCCATCAAATGCAACATATTTATATTTTTTATCACGTCACAATTCCAACGTTATATAAACCTATGTGACCGTTAGTATTTTGACTTGGTCAACATAGTAAGGTGGTCGTTGGAGGGGGAAAACCTAGTTTCCACAACGTCGCAATTGCAACAACAATCTTCACAAATGTGGAAAGAGAGACGTTTATGTCATAAACGTGGAAATAGAGACAACTAGGTGGAAACGTGGCAAGAGCGACGACAATGTGGCAAGAGAGACGTCAACGTGGCAAGAGAGATGTCAACGTGGCAAGACCGACGTTATCGGGCAAGATGATTTTTTTTTCTTTTAATTTCCTCTATTTTTCGACAATATGGACTATTTTGTCCATAACGCCACAAATAGATCAGAATTTTTACAATATCTACTAGTGCATGATGAGGACTTCACATAGCATGGATAGAAGAAGGAATGAAGTAAGGAAGGGATACATCTTTGAAAACATGGATGCTCAGAGCTCAAGTTATGAGAAGCAGGGATACCTTCAGAAGTGGGTAAAGAAGACTGAGCACCCAGAGCATAATGGAAGCCTTCAGGGAAGCTATAGTAATTCATCTATTGAAGCATACGCGAGTGACAGTGGTAACAATCACATACATACGTAGGCTGACCTTGAATAGACCGCGTACATATGTGAGCAATCTGTGAAGCAGACTGCATATATGTGGTGAATCCTAAGGAAAAGGGATATGCACAGGGGTTGTAGATTGGTGTGATGGTATAGCTCTCTGATGGAGGGTCTGACATTGTTTGTTGCAGGTGATGCATGACACTAACCCATGAGTATGGATTGATGCATTTTCTGTTGAAGAACAATGCTGGTTATGGAAGTGAAGTTATGGCACCTTGGTCATGTGATATATATTGATGATGCTAGATAGAGATGTCATTGATCTATTGAATCATACTACTAGTACATTTATTGATGGATCCTTAGTATTTGTTGTAGTAAATGGAGGATTTATGTTGATATGTTGGGGTACATGTATGATGCATATTTGAGTTTCATTGATATATCTTGTGATGTATTATTGAAAGCTTACTTGTTGGATATCTTGGTGCATGCATTTGGCATATGAATGGGCTACATATTTGGACATGTAGTTGGTGAGTTGATAAGGTGATCATGTTGTACATCATTGATGAGTCATGGCTTGATCTATAGTTGATGCATGATTGGTACATTGGTAGAGGCACCTACTAGCAGTTTGATTGACACATATTTTATGGAGGATTTGGCATACATGTATGAAGATTCATCATGTTGTGGTATGCGTGCATGGTTGATGTACGTTCTTGGTACATGTGGTGATACATGTTGATATGCATGTTTGGTACACTCATAGATGAAATATGCTTGATCATAGTACACCATTGGTATTACTTGATTAGAACAACAATTGGTATTTGTTTGAGATACATGGTTATGACACTTGGAGGCATATTGGTAGATGCACATGTTGGCATATGGTTGATACATTCCATTGATGAGATCTTATGGCACATTGTATGGTATTCATGGACATGGTTGTTTCACATGGGTGTTGTGCATGATGGGCACACAATTGGTACATGATGTACTTGGGTGATGTTCTACTCATGATGCTCTATTTTATTGTTGACGTATCTTTTGTTTCATGATGGTTGGTATGGCATGAGTTTGATGCATAAACAGGTCCAAGGATCATCATATGGTAGCATATTGTTCATCTTGCAGAGAAGATAGGGGGACACATACCCATAGGGGGAGTCATTCTTCTTCCCATGATTCTAGGTGGAGAAAATATCCCTATACTTGAAGAAAGAGCACAGAGGCATAGTTCCAAGGGGAGAAATGGTCACAGGGTGAGTATGAGCAATGTATCTTCAACATTGCATCGGAGTGATATCCCTTGTTCAAAAGGGGAGAAATTATTCAGAGGAATATCAAAGGCATTCATACAAGGGGAGCAACCCCAAGGAGAGTTCAAGCAGGGGGAGCAATGCCAAGAGGAGAATGGCCCTTTGCCATTGATGTCAAAGGGGGAGAGATGGTCACATTGATGTGATTGATGTTTAGTAATGGGGAGAGATTGCCATATTGATATTATTGATGACTATTGATGTAGAGCATGCCTTGTATACATGTTGACATAAATGATTGGTGTTGACATCAATGTTGGTATTTCCATCAATGCCGAAGGGGGAGATTGTTGGATCATGTTGTCATTGATGCCAATGGTTTGATTGTGGTTTGATTGATTGATTTCATTGATTTATGTCAAGTGATTGATTGATTGATTGATGTATTGATGTAATATGTATTGACCTTGATGAGAATGGATAGATGAATCAATGAGTTTTCATTGATATGATGCATAGATGAAGATGGATCAATGAGTTGTCATTGATACATGATGAAGATGGATCAATGTGGTTTCCTTGATATATGATGCATAGTTGGATTGATGTAATGGTCTTATCATGGTTGATAAGGTGCACAAATGGATTAACTCCAAAGTGGTCCCCTTATGGTGAAAGCCCTCATGGGAAGATGCTTTACAGTTGATTTATCCTTGAACTATGATTGGAGGACACATGCTTGAGTATGGAATAATGAGATGAAGATCAGTGAATTTGTCAAAGGCACTATCCTACATGGATAGTGCTTGTCATGACATTTCCGGTGGTATGTGGAATGTCACATAACTCCTCATGGTTTGAGAGTTATGGCCTTACGAAGTTAGAGGACCCCCATATGATGGCTTGAAGCCCCAGAAGGTCAAAGAAGTCAAAATGCTTCAAAAGAAGAAATCATTATTTAAATAATAAAGTGAAGTGGCAAAGAAGAAATGATTATTTAAATGATAAAGTAAAATGACAAAGTCAAAGAATATTATTTAAATACTAAAGTAAGGTGACAAAATCAAGAAGGAATATGTAAATGGTAAAGTAATGGAGGACTTTCTATTTATGGAAAGTGGTTAACTCTAAAATGAGGAAAGTAGGTTAAGTGACCTAGAAATGGGTTAAGTGACCTACAAGATGAAGAGTATGAATAAGAGGCAAGGGTCTCTTGTGAAGTGTACATTTTTTGGGGGAGCATCTCTTGTGTATCTTTTTTGTGTATCTCTTGAGCATGATTGAAGATCTATTCTAAGAGAGAGAGAGTGACGAGGATCTCATGGATGCATCAAAGTTTTGTCAGTGTCTGAGATATTGACGGAAAAAGTCTCGAAGCTTCAGAAACCCTAGTTTCTAAGGTATACGCGGGATGTAATGGGCCAAGGCGTGTACACACGCAGGCTGTATGAGGACAAGGCATGTACAGTAGACAAAATCATGGATATTTGTGTTTGAGCTCATGAATTGTTGTTGAAGACTGGAGAAGGTTCCATATCTGCACTCTATGGGCTCAGATCTTCCATAGAGATTCTGGTATGGTGATATTATTGTCTTGATGGATACTTTTATTTGTTGTGTGGTGAATTCTTAAAGCATTCTTGGTATGGTTGTTGTGATGTGGTTTATATTGGTTGATGAAGTGAGCAACACTCTTATTATTCAGTACTGATATCATGGCTATAGTACATTGGCTATTTACACATGTTTGAGTAGTATTCATAATGTATGATTGAGAAGCATGAGTTGGCTATTGGGGAGCTTGGATGTGTTGTGATTGGTTGTGGATCAGTTTGGACAGTGGAATACAAAAGAGAATGTGTTTGCAGATTGCAGAGGATTTGAGTATGTGATGAAAAGGATAAACCCTAATATCTCAGAAGGTATACGCAGGCTGCACTATAGACTAGTCGCGTACACACGTGGGTTGTACTACTAGTAGGGCATGTACATACGCTTGTTTCTCTACTGACAGGTCGCGTACCTTTGACAGATTCATATATGTTGAGGATTCTTGCCTCATCTCAGTTAGTGATGAGGGTGTAAGTTGAGTCTTGCATTATAGAGCTGGTGCTCTTGTAGACTTGTACTCTATTCAGTTGTTGCTGAAAAACCCCAAGGATTGTAGTTTGTAATAAAACAAAATTGTACATACATCTTGTGTTCTTTGTGTTCCTTGTGGTGATGGCTTGTTGATGATATATTGTTGATAAATGTTTTTGATATGTGTTCACATCTAAACTGGTTATAAATGATGACAATGAATAATGAGGTAATGGTGATTATTAATTAATGAGTTTTTGAGTAAGAGGGAAGTTTGGGAAAAAAGGCCCTACACTGTTCACCCCCCCTCTCAGTGTAGTCGGTGTGTCCAACACACACAAGCCACATTTATAGCATTTAAGACATCCCAAAATTGGTTTCCTTCAAACACATCATGGATGGTGCTCTTCCCAACACTCATCTCTTCTCTTACTACCGAAAAACTAGATGTAAACCAATTTATTTTCAGCATACACATTTTCTTCTTTTTTCTTGCTTACTTGAATCTCACTCTTCTCAAATATGATTGTACTTCATACCCATGCTCTCAATAACTCTTGGATGTGACTTCTCATACCCACCCTCTTACATGAACTCAATGATTGGCTTTAGAAACACTCAACAACAAATAGAAGGTTTATAAACTATGGTCATAAAATTCAGGAAACTGTGTTTGGATTAATACCCATGAATAAAATCTCCTTTTGCCCCCTCTCTTGTGGAATCATAGCCCCCACATTGTTATCATTCCTCTCATATTAAGCCCGTGATTATCATTTTTATTAATCATTTTAATGTACATAATACATAATTTGTTCATCCACCATATTAATCAATACCAACTCCTCTTTTTCCCTAACATATAAGCTCAATAGCCTAAATGACATTTATACAATTACATTATAATTTATCAAAATTAAAACTAGAAATATTATAACATTTATTTAAATGTATATATAAATTTTTATTTCTATTTAATATACATATACATAATATAATTGTTGATTTCAATATAATGTCAATTTATAAAGTATAAAGCATTGCTTTTAATGTAAATATTAATTTCAATTTACATTCAATATCAATATCAATTTCCATTTCCATTTCTACTTCTATGTTATTTCCATTTCAAACAGAAAAAAATTCTACAATATATTTGGTCGTACTACGAGGTACACTCTCAATTCTCCAACCTCATGTTAACAATCATTAATATAAAATTGTGGATTCATCCACTTTACAATACATGTTAAACTATTTTTTACTTTGTTTTATTACTCCAGGTGCATATGCATATTCTGAAATCGCATCTAATATCCCTCCCTAAATTTTTTTCATATCACGCATCCCTCACTATTTTGTCTATAAAATTAAATTTATATATAAAATAAGATGACTATTTTTTTCATATCACGCATCCCTCACTATTTTGTCTATAAAATTAAATTTATATATAAAATAAGATGACTATTTTTTACGTTGTTTTATTACTCCAGGTGCATATGCATATTCTGAAATCGCATCTAATATCCCTCCCTAATTTTTTTCATATCACGCATCCCTCACTATTTTTTCTATAAAATTAAATTTATATATAATATAAGATGAATATTTTATGTTAATACATAATGTAAGAGGAAAATTTAAATATCAATGTTTACTTATGAAAATCAATTTTGATATAACTTAAGAAAACGTAATACATTCTTTGTAAAAGTAAACTTAAAATTACTTTCAAATTTAAAAGCCCATAAATTATTATATTATTTTATATAAATTAACTATTTCAAAAAAGGTTTTTGTGTTTCTTTAAGAAAATATTCCATCCAAGAAAAACTTTATGTAAATCTAGAAAATGACATGTAAAGCATAAGAGAAGCACAGAAATTTCTTAATGCCAGCATGTAGTTGTAAGTCGTTCTTATGGTCTACTAGGTCAAGCGTTTGATTCCAAGAATTGAAGATAACTTAAAATCACATTTTTTTTTTTTTTTTTTAAATAAAAAAGAGTAGAACCTTATATTATATCTTATATTATATCATGAGTGTATAACTGTGAATTGTTTGGCAGCCATCTATCCTGCTATAGAAGGGAAACTAGAATAGGTGGCTCCAAGCGATGATAGATCTATCATGGCTGTGAAGATGATTACAAAATTGTACAAAAATACTGAAAGTATCTATTGGAACGTCTTTCCATCTCGCTAACTTAAGGTTGGCTTCAAACAGAGCCGCCATTGCTATACAACTGTAAGAAAGATTTAAAACTATAATTGACAAAAAACAATGTCTGGGGTAGGTCGCGTCAAGCCATAGGGGAACCTGTGTGTCCATTAGAAGTGAGTGTCGGGACAAACTTCTGCTTGCAGGTGGGGCAACTTGCTCACTTTGGAGCATCTGAGACAACTTCAAACAACATGTCCAATCACTAATTGATGATCCTTTTCCCGTGCGCTTGCTCGTCCTGTCACTGCCTGATATCAAAAAGGAGTTCAAGGTGCTCCTTTTCCATATAGTGGATGTTCTCCCCTTCATCTAAAACTTGCCAGCTGGGAGGGATTTCCTCCTCAACAATGCAACCACCTTCCCAACGATGAGGCTGGAAATCAGGGACAAAGGGACTTGGGAGGCAAGTTGCTAAGGGCGTCCCTGTCTTGTTCCCAAAGCTTGGTCCTAGTTACACAGTAGAAGGTTGCCCTGCATGTTGAAGTGGAGGCAGTGTCTCCCCTTTATCCAAGTTGTGGCTTTGAGGTATATTTTCCCTCGAAGAGAAGGTCAAGGGATGAAGTGGCATCGGTGGAGAATGCACAGTGGGGGATGGGGTCTCCTCCGTTGATATGCGCAAGGAGGTTTGGGTCTAGAGAGGTGGATCCTCCAATTTTGGGGTACGCAAGGTGGACTGAGAGCAGCTGGTGTGTTTGCAAGGGTGGCCAAAATGGGTAATGAGAGCTCTCTTGGATGCAATGAGTCGATTATCATGGGTATAGGAATTTTTGTTTTTGGTGGATCGCCTGGGCTTGCCTCTGTCCCGGGGCATGGTGGGAAGAAGCATAGGGGTAATCGAGGGGAAATGGTGGTCTGGGTGGTCTCGTAAGGCACTCAGAGTGTGAGCGGAGAAGTTGGGAGGGCCGAGAGATGCAGTGGTGGAATGGTAGCTTGCAACAAACATAAGAAAGAACACACCATGGAGAAATTTAATGCCTCTGAGGGCCATTGAAACCTTTCCCATCGCCATTGAAGGGTAAGAAGACTAGTTCAAGCTCTTGGTACCTTTGGTCTGGCTGAAGCGCTCTTCCGAGTGCTTGCCTAGGCACACTGAGTTAAATGCCTTCAATGTTTGCTACATGGTGAGTTATAACTCAGGGGTGGTGGCCTGAGACATTAAATCCCCTTGCCAACTGCCTCGGCAAGGTGTCCTCCCTTTGCCTCGTGTCACCCCATTTAGGTGTAAAATCACATTTTCTATCATTGAAATGTAGCTTCATTTTAACCATAGAACATGTTTTAATTGTGTAAAACTCACATTCAAATTATAATGTTGTAAATCAATTTTTTCACTACATCTGGTTGTGGTTGTTATTTCAGTGTGCATTATTTTTTATTCTCCCATTAAATTGTATTAATTTAAATTCAAAGTACACATATTTATTTTTATATGGTTGTTATTTCATTGTGCATTATTTTTTATTCTCCCATTGAATTGTATTAATTTGAATTAAAAGTTCATATATTTATTTTTATAAATTAAATTTTACTTTTATTTTTTTATTTGAAAGTTAACTTATTTTTTTTAATATAAATATTTAAATAATATTGTGTAAGTGACAATATCTCATACCAAACTAGAAAACACATGTCGACATAAAAATAATATTTAAAAAAACATTTTAATTTTAATTTTTCATTTATATCATAAATTTTACATAAATAATAACTACTCCAATAATCACAATAAGAAATAAACAAAAATGTTACAATATAGTGTTTATGTCAAACCATTATCTATTTCATAAAATTTTCTCTATCTTAAAAACTTATCATCAAGACAATGGTTGGTTTTAACCTAAAATAATATCTACTAAATACTTGGTATTTTTTTGTGATCCTTTCTTAGATTACAAAAACAAATAAATTCACATGATATATGTAACCCTTAGCCATCAAACCTATACGTAAAACATAAGTTACTATACCCTAATTATAAATTTACCTTTTAAGATAAAATACTATCCTATTTACAAATCTACCTTTTAAAGGACTGAAATAATACAAAATAACTTATATTTCAAATCTAACATCTACTCATATTTAGGCGTATTAAGTTTAAATTATTTTTGACACATAAACCCCTTCTTTCACATCCGCCCGATTTGCTAATCGTCCATTAAAACAATCGCTAAATGGCAGCTCAGTCCTTGCGGCCAGTTTAAAAATTGAGAATATTGAAAATGGAAAATATTATTGGCTTAAGGGATAATACTTTGACAACTGCAAGATAAGTTCATGCTTGGTAATGAAATTTCTATAGGTTTATAATTCATTTTAATTCTACAATCCATTTTGATTAAATATATATAATATATGATGAAAATGATTAAAATTAATATTAATATTAATAGAGATTTGGCCTTTCTTTGCTTTGTTAAACTTGCATATTATAACCTTACATGGTGAGCTGTTTTTCTCCAGTGGGATGGTTTTCCTCATTTTCTATAGTTAAAGTTTAACAAGTGTTATCTCTGCCCCAAAGCTAATTTGAAAAGCATGGCATTATAATGGTGAAGATAATGTTTCAAATCAAAATGAAATTTAATTAAATATATGTGTGTGTTTCTTTTCAATTTATTTTTTTTTTTTTTTTTTTGTGTGTTAACTTTGTCTAGCCAATTGATAGCCAATTGATGTGGTAAGATGAGAATCCTTGCATGCTATCTAAAAAATTAAAAATTTATTTATCATTGTGAAATAACCACCAAAGATCCAAATTATCAAAGCATTGAAGGTCTAAAGAAGACTTCCATTTGAAATTTGCTTTGCTACATCTTGTCACAAGGTTGGAGAGTTGTTAATGCGACAACCATTCCATCAAAGTACATATTCATTTCCCTTGGGACAAGAGTAATGGAAAGATATCACACATTTCAATAGTGAAGATCAAGCATACACTAGCAATGGCATTGTTGTGGTAATAAGATTATAAATAGACATAACACAAAATCATGTAAGAACTTGAATTATGAAATAGAGAGAGCGAAGATGCGACGGACCTTCGATGTTGAGGCCATTGTAGACTTTAAAATGATGTTGTAAACAAAACAAAGGTATCACAAAACGGAGAATATATCTGTGCTCGACTAAAGATCTAATGCCACTCTAGATGTAAAGGACATTGACAAACAATTTAATTTAAAAGGAAGAACACTAATGTAAATGCAATAAAGGTGTACCATAACAAGGGAAGGATGGAATGAGATGAAAATGGGATAAGTAACAAGGAAGGAACAACCACTAATCAATTACTATTTCATCAAGCAATAGATATTTCCAAAGAAATTAAATTGGCGTGATAGAATATACTAGAATCTCTAGACAATCAATTATGTGTTTACATATCAATCAAATATATCCATATGTTGTGCTATGAAGTTGTGGTCTACCTACATTGTGAAAATAATCAAGGTTCAAATAATGGTAGGATAGTTTCTCTTGTGAAGATAGAGCAAATTCATATCCTGAGAGGTTAGCTCCTCCTAGCGACTAGCTCCTCCTAGTGAGGGTTGTCTAGGTTGTAGAGATAACCTGGGAGGTATGTATGCCAATGTTTGATTCCCTATCGAAGTTAATAAATAATTTGCATGGGCTTAGCACCAATCACTGTTAGAGATAATGCTCACATTACTGCTCTGTACTAAGTTTGGGATTGGTTTGAGGTTTTGTAGGAGATTGTTGAGATATTCTCTCAATCTCTCCATCTATGTTTGGAGTTAGTTGGATCTCACTCCAACTATATATATACATATGTATCTGTGTGTAATTATGAATAATACAATTTATTATTCCGTTTAAGACTATGCAATGGTTGCTCCTCATTTATCTATTTTGCTATCAGAGCCTAGCCGGGCTTAATCCCTCACGGGAGTGCCCAGAAAGATGTGATAGTTATTGGGGCCAATTCTATGTAAATGTATATATGCCTGAGAGTAGATTGTTTATTTTTATTTTTGTTTATTGTGTGTGAGAATATTAATTTTCTAAGTGAGTGTGTGTGAGAATATTAATTTTTTGTGAGTGATTCTTGGTGTGAAATTCATGTGACTACATGGGATAGAAGTCTTCCGTCAATTTTCTGTAAAGAATAAATTTTTCATCACTCTTGTGGGAACCTTTCCTATCGATTAAATTTTAGATAAGGATCCATATCTTAATATCCACTGCTACCTTGTGGTCAGAGAAGGGCACCGTCAAATCTTTCAGTATGCCAATATATTTTATTTGTTGTTTTTTTGTTTTAACTTCCAGTTAGAGCCTCCAAGATAATCCACGGAGGAGAGCTTGCAGTTGTTGCTATGCAGGGATCCACAATTGAAGCAAGATCTCTCATAGAGTTGTTTTGTTCCTTTTCTGCACATCAATGACCATGTGGCAAAAGAGCAGGTGAACTTGAAATCCATTGAAACAGGAAGCAATGTAATGATAGGGATTCTTGCTACAGAGCTGACCCTGAGAGCATAGGCGAAGTCCAAATATCCATAGGTGAAGTCGTCTTGAATCTTCATTTAGGTTTCAAAATTCAGGGTATCAATCATGAAGCAATATCTAGATTTCGAACTCATTAAAATTTCATGTTGAGTACTCAATTGAAGGAGTCTATTGCATGGGTAAACACAATGGAGAGGTCATAGATTTGTCTATAGATCAGTGGTTCACAACTTGTTCACCCTCAACATCAAAGGATGGCACGGTCCAAATTTGGGATAATCTGTTTGATGCCGACAAAACTATTTATTGCATGGAGATTAAATATATGAAGGATTATTGTGTGGTGTGATATGCATGTTTGTAAAATTTTATAATGCAAAACCAATTGATTGAACATAATAACATAATTTCAATTAGTGGTTCTCAACGTTCTTCGAGAGAACATATCATTAATGGATTATGTCTACTTTATGTCATATGTCGGTGGGACTTGTCATAATTTGGTGGTTCAATATCGTGAGTTACATATTATCCATGTATATAATATTGTATGTGTGTTTAAGAAGGTCAATTGTATGATTGACTGCTGAAAATATACAGTAATCATATCATTGTCATGTATAATTGTTGAAATTTTCTCTTCGGGGGAATTCAACAGATGGTAGTGTATCCATAGGATAATTCAGTATTGAGATTGTCCTTCGGGAAGTCTAGAAGCGTCGGTTGTAAAAAGAACGTCAAAGATGGTCGGAAGCAGTTTTATCAGTGTTGTATGAAGTGGTAGCTTGAAGATGATGGGAGAGAAAGAGCGTTTCTATGAAGTTTAGAGATGGGTGCAAATGCCTATGAGGATGAGTCAGACAAAGACATATGACAAATTTTGTAATCATGATTTCAGTATTGCAAGATTTTTTAATGTAAGCATTAAAGGGCAGTGTTAGAGATAATGCTCACATTAGTGCTATGTACTAAGTTTGGGATTGGTGTCAGGTTTTGTAGGATATTGTTGAAATATTCTCTCAACCTCTCCATCTCTGTTTGGAATTAGTTGGATCTCACTCCAACTATATATATATATATATATACATGTATCTGTGTGTAATTGTAAATAATACAATTTATTATTTCGTTTAAGACTGTGCCATAGTTTCTCCTCATTTCTTTATTTATCACCTCATCTTAAATGATAGTTCCACGACCCAAGTTCAAAAAATTCTAGAGAAGGAGAAGAGTTAGTTCTAGGTTTTCTGCCAGATATTGCTTACATAATTCAACTTACCAACTTACCACTACAATGTCGAACATGTCCAACACTAAAATATAAGAGACGGCTTACCGGGACCAAAGAATATTAAACACCGAAATAACGATCCTAAAATGGAACCCCCTGTAGAAAAGAATCACAAAAAATGACAATACTATTAGTGATACAATTCCGACGTGGAAAAATAGGTAAAATGAAAGATCATATTCTATATCTCTACCAACAATCTATGTCATGCTAGCATATATTTAATCTCCTTGTTTCACTTTCATTACAAATTTGCACTTAATATACTTCGAATCTATATACATAGAATTTGGCTCCTGTTCAATATACTTCTAATAGACTTTGGCTCTAAAATGTACTTCAGAAGTTTCACAATTGTTGACCACTTCCTTCTTCAAAGGATAAAGCTACTGAAATACGTCCTTGTAGTTTCTATCCATCGTCCAATAATACTTTAAACATTATACAAAAGCATTCTCTCAGAGCGGTCTGAAAGTATTGTTTAGTTACCACGTTCATTGAGTGAGTAGGAAGTTGGTTTCTCAGAAAAACTATTTGTATTTGATTTCGATATTAATACAGTTTGAAACCTTTTCAATAAACTTTGGAAGTCTCAGAATTGCTAACTTCTTCCTGATTTAAAGGTTAAAGCTAATGAAGCTATTGAACTATGTTCTCATGGTTCATCTATCCATGATCCAATAACAGTACAATGCTTATTCCTGTGTTCATAGTCACAGGGAACCACCATTTTTTCTGCCTTCCCTACTGTCTTGAAGCCTTTCCCTTAACCCACACTCAATAAGGATGATGGAGGAGAGAAAAACCCAACAATCTAATAATATGGTTCTCACTAGCCCATCTATTCTTTTTAATCCGTGAGTATTTGCAAATAATGGGCATTTACCAATAAATCTTTAATGAGACAACGAGCCTGCTTTATTTATTCATGCATACTAGCCTCGCCAGTTTGTTAATCAAACAAACTTGTAGCTAAGGAACCACCTCAAGAACAACTCTTCCACTGACCTATCGGTCGATGCTCAGTATCCCATTACCTCCTTGAATATTAACCTGTAAATGTTTGTAAGCATTTATGTACAAATATCTAAAGCAAACAAAAGGACTTCATTTGTTCCATTCATGCATTCTTAAACACATTGAATGCTAATGTGGTAAATATTAAAATGAAATAAGTGTTCTAATGTTCTTTTTCTATCGAGGGGAACTTCGTTAATCTTAGTGTCATTTTTTTAGTTTTTATTGCTAAAAGTGTTTTTAAATAAAAATAAATTGAATAACAAGGAAAAAAATACATTCAATGAAAATGTATATACCTCCTAAAATATCTATTTTAATATTCATGATAGGATCACCACTTAGTTGTAGAAAACAAAGGTCAATAGGAGTTTGGGTTTTGGTGTTTACAAACACTCAACGCAAAAACAAAAAACAAAACAACAATTGTTGAATCACGAAATGCGAACAGACTTTGGGCCCACCACTTTCAGGTTCGGGGTTTTGAGACTAAATAACTACTCTCACTTTTAATAAGTAAACTCCGAGTGCCGAAAAATCTTGACTTGGGTTCAAAATGCCTTTAAATTAAGATCACCCATAATAAAAATTATAATTTGTTTTGGTATTTATACAAAAACTAACATTAATACCCTAATTCAAAAATTACCCCTTGGATCTTAGAAAAATATTTAATTGAGGCAGTGATAGTATATCGCGGCCTTAAAAGGTTAAGGTGGCCACCGCTTGGGCTATTCGGGGCAAACCAGTAAAATGGTGCTTGATCCTTCAGTTTTGAAGGGTCAAGACAACCACTGATGCACTGCTGTTCAGGCGGTGAAATGATTACAATCTAACATACTCCCTCTTAATCATTTCAAAACAAAACAAACAAAAATATGCAATACATGATTGTTGTTAACAATGCATTACAGCTTACAGACCCCAATAATATCTCTATGAATTTTAAATAATTCATTTCCCATGGTCTTTGTAAATATATCTAAACTTCCAGAACTGAACAAAAATTTGTTTAGCATTTACCAACACTCGAATGAAATGATACCTCATATCAATGTGCTTACTCTGCTTGTGAAAAACATGATTCTTTGACAGTGCAATGGCAGATTTATTATCACAGACAATCTGAGTTGCACCATTTTTCTCATGCAATAATTCATTCAAGATTATTCTCATCCATACAACTTGACATGTAGTTGTTGTTGTTGCAACATACTCTACCTCAGTAGAAGATAAAGTCACTATGGATTGTTTCTTTGATGCCCATGCCACTACTCCAGATCCAAGACTGAACACATAACCATATGTGCTCTTCCTATCATCAATGGAATCTGCAAAATCACTATCAGTATATCTGATCGGCTCAAAGTTCAAGTTTGATGTGTATCGTATACCAAAACCAGTTGTTCCAACAATGTATCTCGGGATCCTCTTTCCTTCTTGCCAATGAGTACTCTTCGAAGTCTCCATGAATCTAGAAATTAAAATTACAACAAACATAATATCAGGTCTTGTTGTTGTTAAATACATAAGGCTTCCAACCAACTTCTTATACATATTTGGATCAACATATGATCCCTCATCATATTTGCTAAGTTTAGTACCGGTTTTCATTGGTGTTACAATTGGTTTACAATTCAACATTCTAAACCTTTTCAATACTTCATTTGCATATTTAGTTTGACAAATGAAAATGTCATCATGAGATTGATCCACTTCAATTCCAAGGAATTGTTTCATCAATCCTAAATCAGTCAACTCAAACTCTGTTTTCATGGCATTTTTAAAATCATCTATAGATAGATCTCCAGTAAAAATCAAGTCATCAACATACATACAGACAATCAAAATTTTACCTTCCTAGTTTACCTTTGTATACAAAGCTGGTTCAGTAGGTTTTCTACTGAATCCAACACTAATCAAGTACTCATCAATCTTGCAATACCAAACTCTGGATGCCTGCTTCAAGCCATATAAATATTTCCTTAACTTGTAAATTGTATCTCTGTGCTTATCAATCTCATAACCCGGAGGTTTTCTTACATAAATCTCTTCTTCCAAACATCCATTCAAGAATGCAGATTTAACGTCCATCTGATGCATGATCCATTTATTCTAAGCTGCATTAGATAAGACCATCCTCATTGTGTCAATTCTTGCTACATGAGAAAAGGTTTCATTGTAATCAATACTGGGTTGCTGACTAAACCCCTGAGCTACAAGTCTTGCCTTGTATTTTTCAACTTCTCCTTCTGCATTCAACTTAGTCTTATAAACCCACTTAACAACACTATTGTTCTTACCTTCAGGTATATCGACAAGACCCCAAGTGTTACTTCTTTCAATGGAATCAATCTCCTCATCCATTTCTTTTATCGAGACATCCTCTTTAGCAGCTTCATTAAAACTTATAGGATCACATGCCATTAATGCAAAATTTGAAATCTGATCTACTTCTTCATTCTGATAACATAATTCTCTTAAGCTTCTAGTCTTCTGACCTTTAAATTTGTTTTTCAATGAAGCTAAAGTAAGATTCGATTCACTACTTACTTGTGAATCTGTTTGATGTCCACCATGTCGAGGTGGCTCACCACACTCATGAGTTCTTGGCATTCTAAATTGAGATGGGCTGAAATCTGGTGCTTCCCTTGTAGGACTTCTCACTGCAGGCATATGTGCATGTGGAACCAATTATCCACCTCCTTCATCCTGCTCAGCTCCATCATCATCTTCACGGGGTAACACAGCTCTCTCTGAAACAGATTTATCAATACTTCCATCCCAGACTTCCTCTTCTTTAAATTGAACATCTCTATTGATTACATACTTCTTGCCACTTGGTGATTGGATTGTAGATTCTATATGCCCTAGAATTTTCACTGTATCCAACAAAGATACATCTCTCGCTTCTGTCATCCAACTTCCTCCTCATTTCTTCAGGTACATGCGCATATGCTACACATCCAAAAATTCTGAAATAAGAAACATTCCAGGGCTTACCGTCCCAGGCTTCCTAAGGTACACGATTCCTCACGGTCTTGGTCGGACTTCTATTCAAGATATAGACAGAGCAAACAACCGCATCTCCCCAATATTCATTTGAAATATGCTTCTCTTTCAACATGCTTCGAGCCATATTCATGATGGTTCGATTCTTCCTTTCAGCCACTCCATTCTGTTGTGGAGTATATCGAGCAGTAAACTGCCTTTTAATTCCATGATAACCAAAAAATTAAATGAATTCATTCAGTTTATACCCACCTCCTCTGTTAGACCTCAAGATCTTAATGGTTCGACCACTCTCATTCTTAACCATAGACTTAAACTTCTTGAAAACTTCAAAGGCTTTAGATTTTTGCTTCAACAAATACAACCAAGTCTTCCTACTGAAATCACGAATAAAAGTCATAAAATAAACACTACCATTCAAAGAAGGTGTTTGCATAGGTCCACACAAATCCATGTGGACAATTTCCAATAGAGATTTTGTTCTATAGGAAACTCCCGAAACAAATTTATCTTTGTGATGCTTCCCAAGTATACATCTCTCACAAGGGCTTGCAGGTTGTTGAATACAGGGAAACCCCTTTACCATCTGCTTCTTCTGTATTAGATCTAAGCCACCAAAATGTAAATTACCATATCTCAAATGCCATAACCAAGATTCATCTAAACTTCCAACTTTATAGGCATTCAAAGAACCACTAAAATCATTTCTCATAACAAGTGGAAACATTCTATTTTTGGTCATCTTTACTTTTGCAATCAACTGTTTGTTGGGTAATTTATCATAGATTGTACATACCTTGTTCTTGAAGAACACTCTGTACTTTTTCTCCATCAGTTGTCCAACACTAATAAGATTGCATTTTAAACCAGGCATGAAATAAACATCGTCAATATTTCTTCTCTGATTATTCTTAGTGTAAACTGGAACTACAGCTTTACTATTAACTGTAACCTTACAGTGATTTCCCAGTTTTACTTCAGATTGAATACTAGTATCAATAAAAGAAAATAAATCCTTATTACCAGTCATGTGGTTACTGCAACCACTATCCAAAAACCGAATATCATTAGCACTTTCCTGAGTGACATTACAAGTCAAGAACACAGGATTTTGATCATCCTCAAACTCATTTGTGATATGTGCATACTGTTTTCCAACATCTGCGTGCTTCTTCCAACATTTGTTAGGAACATTGTACTTTAGATTTATCATACCTTTGATTTTCTTGCTGCTAGGGTTTGTTGTTGCTCCCTCTTAAATTAGGAGGATTCTGCTGGGACTTCTCCTTAGACTTGGATTTGTTGTCTCTTCGACCAGAAGATCGACCTTCTCTTCCACGAGTATAAAACCTTCCTCTGCCTCTACCTCTAGTAACAATTGGGATTTGAAAGCATGCTCCATTGGTCCTTCTTCATATCTAGATATCCCAGATTCATGAGCAACAAGAGAACCAGTTAATTCATCAATTTGCATTTGAATTAAATCTTTAAATTCCTCTATTGGTACAACTACAGGTTCAAACTTCTTGGGTAAACTTCTCAGCATATTCTCAATAACTCTCTTATTCTCAACATCATCTCCATACTACAAAAAGACTTATCCATAAATTTACATCCTCAAAATTGTAAGTGGAGAAAAAGAATCCCAAATCATAATAAACTAAAGTTCAGTCTTGCCTTATTCAACTTTCAAAAAACTTTATTGAGAGTAACTATGTCTCCTTGTTTAGTTCTGGGTAAATATGAGAGTAATTGATTTCCCTAAAACATTTTGTGAGCTCTCTAGAGAGACCATCCTTGTATGGGAATCTAGACATTTCTTGGAATAGACACTTTTTGTGAATCTTTATCATTTCCAAGTGAGAGGGGTTCTCATTTTAAAAAATTCTCTTATTACATTCCAGCCAAACATACCAACATACAAGGGGAGGAAGGTTGATGTAATTTCTCTCCTTTTTAACCCAGTTATCATAACAAACATTTAAAGAGCTTCCTTCTGAATCAATTTTTTTTTAACTCCTCATTTTATCCTATACCAAACTTGTTATATGAAATTACTAAACTCTGATTACCTACCTTGTGCACATATCGCAAATACTTGAAGCTTCCCAACCTTGCTCACTTGAAACCCAAAAAGGCATAACAATGTACTGATAAATTCTCTATTCACATGCACAAGCTGCCCTTCCAGCACTTTATTAGAGTCGACTGTGTCAACTTTGAAATCATTGGATCCCACCATTACGTAATTTCTGAGGTTGCCCCATGAAACACGATTGGAACAATAACTCACGACAATGCACACTACTCTCGAGCTCCGTGCTAAGGCCGTTGGTCCCTGGACACTCGACTGTAATTTTTATGATTAACCATTAACACCGACACAAATCCTGCGCAATTGACTTATTATAGCTGTTTCCAGCAAATCAATATATAAATTCTGTAGTCCCGGGTTTCTTATACAAGGATTCCCGGCTGCATCTTCCATTATTACTCAAACTCGTATGGAACAAATTGGTCTGATCTTTCTCGTACAAAGAGAATGGAATTCTATATTACTTTATTTGTTGGTGTGCTATCGTTTGTAAATGTAGCGACAGCTGACGCAGCTCCACCAGTGCATTTCATGTTCAGAGACTCGTTGTTGGACAGTGGCACAACAATTACCTTGACTCGCTCGCTAGAGAGGACCGTTACCCTTACGGAATTGATTATCCCGCCATCAACTCGACGTTTCTCCAATGTATTAAATATTGCGGTTTTCATCTGTCGGTGCTTCGGATTTTAAAAAATAAAATAGGTTTTAAAAAAATTATATTCTTAGTTAAGAATATATATTTCTTTAGGTTCGAATCAGAAGGATAGTCACACAAACCAAAAAAAATCGTAAACTTATTTCATGTGTGACTAAATTGTTACTCCATCTTTTATGATTGATATAAAATTTCAATGAAAAATATGCATTTCAGGTCAGAGACTTGGAAGTTGGAACGGTCGATCTCCTTGCAGAAAACGGTTACGTCAATAACTACTTTCTTCTTCCCGTAACAGCGAGATCCATGGAGTACTCGTTACCCACTATACTAACTTCGTCATCTCAGAATATGAGTATCCAGCGGTAATAACTTTTCTGTTTTATATGAAATCTACTGCTGGTGGATTCACGTTCTGAAAGTTAAGTCTTAAGTCTAGACTACTAAGATCTCCAAAATTTATTTAAAGGTTTGAAATAGGCATATGCATTCTCAACATCAATTTAATCATTTCTGGGTATGATGTCACAATCGCCTTGTCTTATTTTAATCATTCCTAAATATGACGTCACAATCATCTGGTGTTAGTATTAACTTTTTTCTTTTACAATACAGTTTTCTGTTTTGTATGAAAGCTATTGCTGATAGTTTAACGTTTTCGAAGTTAAGTCTATCACAATAACCAGTAAGATTTAAATTTTAATTAAAGGTTTGAAATATACATATACATTATCAATATTAATTTAATTATTTCTTGTTATGGTGCTACAATTATCTTTTCTGTGTTAATAATTTTGTTTCCTTCTGTGTTAATAATTGTGTTTCCTTCTACGGTATTGAAGAGGATTAAAACTTATTCACAATCTAAAATTAAAACTTATTCACATTCTTTTGTTCCTCAAGTGTCTATAAACCAACTCATTCATATTTTTTTGGTTACTTAAATGCCTATAAATTTTAAGAAAAAAAATCTAAACCTTTGTTCCTCAAGTGTCTATAAACCAACTCATTCATATTTTTTTGGGTTACTTAAATGCCTATAAATTTTAAGAAAAAAAATCTAAACCTTTGTTCCTCAAGTGTCTATAAACCAACTCATTCATATTTTTTTGGTTACTTAAATGCCTATAAATTTTAAGAAAAAAAATCTAAACCTTGATTCATATAAAACTTATATTGACATTCTTTTGTTCCTCAAAGTCTATAAACCAACTCATTCATAATTTTTGGTGGCTTAAATGTTTATAAATCTTAAAAAAAAAAAAAAAAAACATTAAAAAAAAAGAAAAAACACTAAACTGATTCATATAAAGTAAATGTTTATGTATATATTAATGTCTAGTTTACTTAGCAATGAATTTATTTGTAATGATTTTTTATAAATAATAAGTAACAAATCTCCATTCATATAAAATATAATAACAATTTATTCTAGTTAATATTTTATTTTTTACATTGCAAAATAGATATAATCAATAGAAATAGGATATCTCATATATATAATATAATGTCATTAGCTAATTACTAAAATAAATAAAATTATTATCAAAATATATATCTGTAGACTTTACTTTAAAGATAGATTATTATTATTATTATTATAAAAATGTTATATATATTTCATATTAATCATTAAATGTTTACACCTATCACAATTTAAAGTAATTATTTTCAATATTGTTTTTTAAATTTGAATGTTTTTAACCCATCATTTTAATTTATTCATTAACTTTTTCTATGTTAAAATGAAACTTTGATAATATTTGGATGAGTGCATAATAATGATAATAGTCATACACAAAATCATGTCTCTTGTAGTGTGAATAAAATATTCCAAATAATAATATTTTTTTTGAGTTAATTACGCCTAAAGGCGTATACCTATTGGAGATGGGCACAATTAATGATCTTTTAATCTTAAATTCTAATCTGATGGTTATGCATTGAAGATGCTCGCATATTCTTAGTCGTCCTCCAAAATCAATGAGTCAGATTTATTGTTGATAACTTCTTTGCATTCATAAATCCATCTGTTAACTTGTTTACTTTTTAACATTTACCTAATCATATTAAGAAATTACTATAACATCATATGATTGCCATATTTAAATGATTAACTTTTGGAATTCTTCAATGGAGGTATGTGGTTGAGATGTGGAGGGTTTGTTTTCTGTGTAGGATTTAGCAATTGTTTATATGATGGACTGGGAAGTTAGCAGTTTCTTCATACATGAGCCTGGCTTTTTTATTAAGTTTTTATTTTTTTATTTTTTTTATCATCCACGAGTTAGCGAATGTACTAGTATTAAATATAATTAATGTGAATAAAATTTACTAATATAATGTTTGAGGTTTGTTATATATTTCTTTTAAATATAAAAGAGAAAAAAAAAATTCAACTTTATATTTTGAATTTATTTTAATTAATATAATACTAAAGTTCTAGTATCAAACTAATCTAATCTTTAAAATATATATTGTGAGACTTTTCCTCATAAAAAAAAGCTACAACATAATCTAGTTAATATTTTCATTTTATTTTAATTACTATAATACTACAGTCCAAGTATCAAACTAATCTAATTATATTGTGAGACTTTTCCTCAATACAATTTTCATGAGAAAAAAACTACAACATAATCTAGTTAATATTCTCATTTCTACATTGCAAAATAGATATAGTTAGTAGAAATAGGATATCAATTACATATTATTTTTTTTATGTCAATTACTAATTACTAAAACAAATAAAATTATCATCAAAATATATAAAAGTGTCAAAATATATAAAACTTTTGTATATCTTTTTTTTATATGAATCATTAAATGTTTACATTCATTATAATTTAACTTAATTATTTTTAATATTGTTTTCTAAATTTAAATGTTTTTAACCAATCATTCTAATTTACTCATTAACTCTTTGATGTAAAAATAAAACATTGATAATATTTGAATGAAACATTTATGCATAATAATGATAATAGTAATATACATAATAATAATAATAATAATAATCATGTACCAAATCATGTTGTTTCTAATTTACTCATTAACTCTTTGATGTGAAAATAAAACATTGATAATATTTGGATGAAACATTCATACATAGTAATGATAATAGTAATATACATAATAATGATAATAGTCATATACCAAATCATGTCATGTTGTTTGTAGTGTGGTTTTTTTTTATGTCAATTACTAATTACTAAAACAAATAAAATTATCATCAAAATATATAAAAGTGTCAAAATATATAAAACTTTTGTATATCTTTTTTATATGAACCATTAAATGTTTACATCCATCATAATTTAACTTAATTATTTTTAATATTGTTTTCTAAATTTAAATGTTTTTAACCAATCATTCTAATTTACTCATTAACTCTTTGATGTGAAAGTAAAATATTGATAATATTTGGATGAAACATTCATGCATAATAATGATAATAGTCATATACATAATAATGATAATAGTTATGTACCAAATCATGTTGTTTGTAGTATAGTTTTTTTTTTGAGAAATATTCCAAATACCAATAAATTCTTTGAGTTGATGTTAAATATAATTAATGTGAACAAAATTTACTAATATGATCTTTAGGGTCTATTATATATTTCTATCAATAATAAAAGAGAAAATATATTTTTAACTTTATATATTGGATTTATTTTATTTTAATGACTATGATACTAGATTCCAAGTATCAAATTAATCTAATATTTAAAGCATATATTGTGAGATTTCTCCACAATACAATTTTCATCAGATTTGTTTTCTACTTCATCACAAAAAATAACCATTTCTCTATTCTTGTCAAAAAATTCATTCCACAATGTTTCCAAGTTTTTGACATATTAACTTTCAAATTATCTTTAATACATTTAAAACTTAATTGGATTCTAAAAAAAATGTAAATAACATATTCGACTACAAATATGTGATGTTGGAGTCTATTATATATTTCTTTCAAACATGAAACATAAAAGGTACTTTGACATTATATTTTGGATTTAATTTAATGAGATGCTATCACAGTCCAAGTATTAAATTAATTTAATGTTTGCAAGTTTTTGATATATTAACTTTCAAATTATCTTTAATACATTTAAAACTTAATTGGATTCTAAAAAAAATGTAAATAACATATTCGACTACAAATATGTGATGTTGGAGTTTATTATATATTTCTTTCAAACATGAAACATAAAAGGGACTTTGACATTATATTTTGGATTTAATTTAATGAGATGCTATCAAAGTCCAAGTATTAAATTAATCCTATTTTTAGAGGATATATTGTGAGACTTATTTGCAATACAATTCTCATGTTGTTTCCTTTCTACTTCATCACCCTGTAAAACAACCATTGCTCCATTACTTAAAATAATTATGGGTGAGTGCACGATAAATTGTCAATTGGGTGAGCACAAATGCGCTCACATAGGAACATGTGTGTGTTTTTAGGAATGTGCATGTGTTCTTGATGTGACTGGTTTGAAAAAACCCAAACCTCTAATCAGTATGCCACAGAGGCGCATTCCTAGGAATATGTGTGCAATCCGAGGAATGAGTGTGCTTTCCTTATAGGAACATCAACACATTTCTGTTGGGCCAAATAAAAGGGACCATGGGTGCAATTTATGGTCATTTTGGCTATTGCACATCATATTTTAGGAGATATTGAGAAAAAGGAAAGGAGATACTTTTCTCACTAAGAATCCACAAGATCCTAACACCGTCTCAGAGGCAAGCTAGGTATGCTTGATCCTTAGAGAAAGCTTTGATTTTTGCAAAAATGGTAGATGGAAGATAATTATCCCTACACTTTGCATGTCTCTGTTGGATTTATGTTCAACATTTTGATGTGGAAAAGGTACTCTCTTGGTAATTTGTAGGTTATCCTTAGTCCTGAAAGTGTGCCATAGGTTTTTTCTTGATGATAATTGGTGGACTATTCTCCCTAGTCTTTATACATGTCCTTTGTTTCATGTAAAATTGGTTCTTTGTATCCCTCCAACAAGATTAGATTAGGTTCCATTTCGTTCCCACACCACATTACAATATAGTAGATGCATTTCATTTATTTCATAAAAAATGAAAATGGTGGGTTGAACCATAATTGGTAGTTTTGAAGAGAAAATGACAACTTGGGTCATAACCAAATGGTTGACCATTTTCAATGGATTAAAATTTAATTTGGTCCTTTTACTAGGCGAACCTATGATGTTGACAAGGGAAATTTTCTCATGTCATCATTTTGGTGATAAAAAGAGAGGGGATGGAAATATGCCTTGTCTAAAGATACATTTTGTATGCATTTATCATCCATGGCCCTAACCCTTGTCCTTGCATAGGAGGTTAATACCACATTGGTATTACAAGGGCCTTTTCATGACCATCTAAGAAACACAATATATTTCTTAGTAAAGTTTAATAGTGTAGGAAATACGATTGCATTTCAAGATATTATAAATTATGAATGCACGTTACAATTACTTAAGATTTTTCACAGTGATGTTGTTTGTAGGTTGTTTCCACTCACCTTTGAAGAAGAAAAAGTGTGGAAAATGTATAAGTTCCTACTAATTTGCACAATCTGGAATTGATCAAAATTCAAGATCCTAACACCATCTTGGAGGAAAGAGAGGAGGCATGTATTTGTCATTCTTTTCTTGTTTTTTTTTAATTTCTAAAATTATTTATTTGGATTTATTTATATTTTTTAATTTAATTAAAAAACTGACCTAATTTATACGAATTCCCTTATTAAATTGCAGCAGAATAATTAAGATGGAACCTAGACACAATCAAACCCACACAATTGCACGAAGGCACATAAAACCCCAACCCACTAGAACCACCAAACATAAACACATAAATTGATGAAGGGTTGACCTCTTTATGATCAATTATTTGTGACTTAAGGAGTGCAAAAGAGCCAACCCAATTGTTATTGGATGCCATTGTATCATCCATTGCAAGTTCCCAAGGGAAATTAACCAATATTTTTGCATATAGGGCTAGTATCTTTGACTATTACATGACTGGAATAGATAAAAACCAAGTCATAGACTTGAATATTTTGAAGCAAGATTTGATGTCACTATTTATCAATCATAGAAACAAACTACAACCACCTGTCAGCAAGAGACATATATGTATGGATTGACACATCCACTGGTAATTTAAGGATATTTGGATGGATAGATGGTTCACGGTTTTTGAAAAACCTCCCTATAATAATAGGGGGTTGCCTCTATATTTCCTGAGGAAATTATGGGCATAATTTATTTTGAGTCACCATGTCAACTACTTTGACATTGGCGAATTCTAGGAGGTGGGTCTAGGGTCCACAGAGGACATAGAGCATGTTGGGTGTGACCCTATGCTAGGTCATTTTCCTCCTAGGAAAATTCCTAACCCACTTCTCATCATACTCCCATTACAAAAGGAATCCAACAAACACATTTATCTTTATCAACATTGACTCAGAGCTCGGTGTAGCATGAGATTTTTGTTGCACTATCTTGATAGGAGGATCCTGTTGATGACATTGGTAGAGGGACCATACCTTTAACCCCTACATTAGAGTGTGGACAGGAGAGGGAACACAGACACAATAATCATTCATGTGAGATTCATAAATGATGGAGTTGTGAGTAGACTTGTTATGGGCCAATGGAGGTCAGTGGACATCAAATTTTCATGGAGTAGGTTAGTATCTTAACCATATGTATGTTCTTTATGATTATATGTCTCTGTGTGTGTAGCATTATGTATATTTATTTCCATATCTTATTGTATGATATTTTTTAGTTTCTACGCCCCTATAGTAGACACTCTAAGCCGATACATGCATCAATGGTCTACACCATTGATGCAGTAGTATAGGCATAGTGTTCATTCGATGTACCACATACACAAGTATGTGTCACATTTTATGAATTCACCATAGTGATTTATTTATTTTCTAACATCCTCAAATATAGTGTTCTTTTGTTTCTACAAGTTGTGGTACAATATGGTGACAAGCCATGTCCACTTGGGATGGACAAGTACCTTCATAGGTATCACGTGTTGAGTTAAATCTTGTTTAAATCTAATATGCGTTATATTTATTTTTTTGAATTTTAATTTTTGGTACTAAAAACAATATTATTAATATGTATGCAAGTTGCATCACTTTTCTCTAGCTACAGGGCTAATCTAGTCCTTCAACACCCTATGTCGGCTATTGGGTTACCTATTTCTATCCCAAGGGTTTTACCATCCCTTGTACAACCCATGGGGGTTTATCATCACTCACACCCACCATATTTCATATCTTATCCATCGACAATGGTTCTAGCCACAGGCACCCACTTCCACCACCTCTTCCATCACATCCAGCCATAATAGATGCACCCGCATGCCACTCACCCCCACTGCCATTTCCATATCCATTACATCCATTAAGATTTCCACAATAGAGGTTTCCTCGGAGAAGGTTGTACAATGGAGAAGTCCACCTCTCAGTCACTATCCACTATTTCTTGAGTTATTCACAACGAGATAATTTGTTGATGATCAATTTTTATGTATCATGAATGGAGTCGATTTTATGCATATTTGTTTAAATTTCATGATTCGATCCTTGTAATTGATGAAGGGTGGAATTGTTGAAATCCTTACTCCAATCTTAGGTATCTTGTTATCTAGTGATTTCCTAGCTACAAATAAGATTATCATATCACAAAAAAAATATCCACTGTTGAAATATTCAACTACTTTGAAGATAGAAGAAGGAAAACTAGAAACCAAATAATGCACACATAAACACCAATATTTTTTATAGATAACCCTAGAAAAACCAAGAGGGAAAACCAATGCTTATAATGAGTTTGTTCTGATTAAAATCAGGGATCTCGTAATAAGGATAATGTTGCACTAAGATAAATACAAATGTAGAAAAACTTGGAAAAGTTTGTTCTGTTGTATGACCCAAATATGGCATGTGTTTCGAGGTGTATGTGTTTTTCCTTAAGAAAACCCATGTATACATTTTGTCTCCACTATGAACCACATACATGACCTCAAGGATTGTACAAAAAAATCCATATGGTGAAAAGCTTTTGTATGTCTTCGCTCTGCTAAAACCCACTTGCAACTACCTCTGTTATCTCTTCTCCTTAACCTGATTTATAGATCGAATTCCTTCTCCACCTATATAAGATCTCCTTTAATAACATTTCTTTGTAATCCAATCCTCTATGTGTCGACTCTATCAACAAAAGTATCATCAAGTATCTTCTCCTTTACCCTAGCATTTGTTTTATAATTTAGAGTTATAACCTAACCCTAATCTTCAAAGTGATTGATGGTTGAGATTACTTCTCGCCTCACTTGAGATCAATGGATAATATTAAATGATAATTACTATTATCATTTAAATAAATAACTCAACTAATTAATAAAAGAACTTTACCTTAATCATTCCTTTAATTAAAGTAAAGTCAAGGATATAAGGATTTGTATGATTTCCACACATCTTGACATGTAGACTTGTATGGAAATATCTCTTTGATGCTACCATGCATCAACACTCCATCTTAGAAAGGAAGGTATTTTGCACCACTCCAAGTTTGTCTCTGAGGAACAAAAACTTCCCTTTCACCAAGCGTTTGGTCAGAATTTTTGTAACCGACTCATCGGTGGAAATATAATGAAGCTTAATTTCTCCCTCTTGGATCCTATCTTGAATGAAGAGGTGTATGATCTCAATATACTTGGAATTTTCATGGAATACTGGTTTCTTCAAGAGTTTGATACAACTCTGATTATCACAATATATCATCGTAGGATCCAACTCTTAATCAAATAAAATTGTAATCAATTTATGAAGCTATATGGATTCAAATCTAGTCATAATCACTTCCATGTACTCTTCTTATGCTAAAATGAGTGCTACAAAAATATTCTTCCTACCGAACCAAGTAGTCATCGATGAGCCCAAGCTGAAGAGACACCTTGAGGTTCTTTTTCTATCTACTACACTCCCTGCCCAATTTGATTCTACGTATCCTTACAACTTAATTCCATATCCTCCAAGATACCTCAATCCACACTCCACTGTAAGTCTCAAGTACCTGATCACATGATTCATTGTGATATAGTGCACCTACCTCAACTCCACCATGAAGTAACTCAAGGTGTTCATAGAAAAAAAAATAGCTAGACTGGTGTTGACCAAATACATCAAGGACCTTATAGGCTACCTGTATATCCTAGGATCCACCAACTCTGAATATGAAGTCAACACCTTATTCAAATTGGTAACCATAGGTGTAGTCATAAGTCTATACTCCATCCTGAATCTCTTCAATATCTCAATTGCATACTTCCCTTTCCAAAGGAAGATCTCTCCTGATACCTTACATACCTCTAACCCCAAGAAAGAATGTGCATCAAGCCAATGTCCTTCATCTCAAAATCATTATCTAAATCTATCTTGCAACTTGAAATAATCTCTTCTGCACATATGATAAATAAATCATCAATGCATAAAGCTAAGATGAGTGGATTCATCCCAACGAGTATGAAGTACATGTTAGTATTCCCCTCACTATTGGTAAATCCCATACTCTAAAAGTATATGTCAATCCTTGAATACCATGCCCTGGGTGCCTATTTGAGTACGTACAAGGATTTCTTAAGCCTACACACATGGCACTCCCTCCCATGTATCTCAAATCCTTGACTTTTCTCTTTGTATACCTCCTCCTCAATCATCCCATCGCAGAAAGTTGTTTTCACGTCCATCTGATGTATCCTCCACCTCATAATTGAAGCAATAGAAACAACATATCAAATAGAATCATACTAACAACTCAAATAGAAGAATACATCACGACTAGAGAAAATTTCTACTTGTAGTCCACTCCCTCCTTCTAGGAGAACCCTCTCACCACAAACCTCGCTTTGAATTTCTCAATTCTAGCATTTGCAACATGCTTGTTGTTATAGAGCCACCTAGAAATCACAACTAATTTCCCCTTTGATCTCGACACTATGTCCTAAACATCATTCCTCTTAAACAAGTGTACTCCTATACCATGGCATCTCGCTATACCTGTTGATCTATTGCTTCCTCAAAACTAGAAGAATTAACATCAATGATGCTACTCATAAGCGCCATATAGTTTGGAAACTTTCTCAGAGTCCTTCTCTCTTTGACCACACTCCTAGGCACCTCACCAACATCCCTCAATGTTTGTAATATACATCTGGGTGTCCTCACTGGACTAGAAGGGGCCAACACCTCCTCCCCGCTTGAAGTTTGAACTACTAATTTTTGTTCATCCTTCAGATCCTACTGCTCCTTTTCCTCTGTCACTAATGATGACTCCTCAGATCTCCTAGATGCCAATTTCTCCTTGAAATTAACATATATTATCACAATTATCTTCCTCTATGCTAGAATGAAGATTATGTAATCCTTTGAGGTCTCCATGTACCCCCAAAATATACGCTTATGTCCTGAAGGCTCCATCTTCGTCCTCTTCTCCACATGAACACGCGTGTAGATTGGACACCCAAAGATCCACAAATGACCAATATTCATATTCACTCTTGATAATGCCTCATGTTATTCCTTAAACTTTTTCATGACTTTTCATCCCCAAAATACCCTTTTTACCATGCTTTGTTTGCCCAATTTCCCCCTTTGACTCATTTCTTTTATTCCTTATGGTGTGCTTTTATTATTTTCTTTAGAATTTTTGTCATTCATTAGTGAGATAAAGTTTGAATTGATATTATTAGAGTACCTTCCATTAGATAAAAATCCCATTTCTTGTTTAAATTTGAAAATTTAAATAAAAGGAAGGCGCCACAAGAATATTGTTATTCTTGTAGCACATGAAATCATTGTTATTATAGATGTGCTTAATTCCAAAAATTGTGTGAATGGTTACAAGATCATGCTGAAGATATAACAACATCAAATAATGATGTTCTCATCATAATAGGGATAAAAGAGATAGTCCAGTAAGATCGTGTTGGTTCCTGCCAGGGTTTACATCAAATCGAGGTTTTTAGACCACGTTTTCAAAACACAGATTGTTATGATTCAAGTTTATGTTGATTTCTAGTTTATGGACTAACATGTGTTCTGCAGATAGAGAAACTTATTTAAATTTCTTTATATAGGATACTCCAAATCTATTATCGATTTTAAACCCTAGAAGTTACAGGTAATGGCTCCTAAAACGGTGGGAAAATCAGTTGATTGGAGCCAGAAGGGGTAGAATTGGTTGAAGCCTTCTCTAAAATCTCACAGAAATTAAAGAATGCAGGGTGGTATGAGTTCTGTTGTACATTCCAGGGTATCACGAAGACATGTCCATGATTTTTTCTCAGAATTTCGATGTCTACGAAATAGTATTGGGAAACTTGTTGATTCATGTTAATGAACATTTCATTGCAACAACATGTAAAGTGTTCATGTATGGAGAGAGGTGGTGGAAAAAGGAAAAGCTACCTAATGATATAGTCAATCAATTTCTATTTCCAGATCATCATGAACCAGATTAGAGCGAGAGTATTCCACATAAATGATTGAAATATGAATGGAAAACTTCTTTGTCCATAATTCAAAGGTACATTACCTATGAGGGATTTTTTTCAACTATTAATTGTTATCAAATACAATTATTAATTCATTTAAATGGTGACAATCCTCTATGTTTACCCTTTTATTTGCTGAAGATTTTAACAAACATGTCTAAAAGGGTTTACGGTCATCCTAAAACTGCTAGCAAAAGCTTGTTTCATCAAGGATTAATCAAAATGTTGGTTCTATATGAATTAAGTGAGGTTTGAATGTCTTGGAATGAATTAGTGAATTCATTAAGACTAGAAGAACAAGGATCTAAAAAAAGAAACAATCCATAAAATAAATCCACAATCTAAAAAACGAGAAGGAATGCCTCTAAAAATTATGCAAAGTAAAAAGGAATCTCTAACTGCAAAAAGAAGTTGAAATCAAATGAGAATATGAATCCCCTATTTCTGAACATGAATATAGGAGTTTTGAAAGATTTTGTAAAACAAGGACAGAAAAACAAAGAAAATAGCTGCTACAAGAAGTCAATCCGAAACCTGAAAAACATTATGGTTATGAAAATGTGAAGAGGACCACTAATAAAAAAACAGAGTAAGATGGAAAAGGGAAAAAGAGTTGCACATCAAAAAAGCAGGCCTAAGACTAGGGCTACTAATAAATTAAGGATCAATTCCAAATCGTTATTCAAGCCTTCTCTGAATAAGGAGAATTTGATTGTGCTTGATGATGATGATGATGATGAGAAAACTACATAAAAAACAAAGAAACAGTTACAAGTGCCAGAGAAAGTGTGTTCTGAAAATGAATTGGAGAAAGATCCAACATATACCCCTGAGGTTGACAATCATGAACCCTAGGTTTAAAAAATTAAGAATGAGGAGATTTTTTATCAAGACAATGAAAGCATGAGTGTATTAACGAGTTCAGATTATGAAGTGGACAATTTGGTACACGAGATTGTAGAAACTGCAAACATCAATAACATAAATTGCAAAATTTTCCTTTAGCTGACTATTTTAGCAGATAGATTTTGATGAATATCCCAAGACAAACATGAAGAATTTCCAAAATCTGTTGAAAACCCACTTCTATAATGGGCCAAATAGATACCATGCGAGTCTTTTCCCAAAAACATGAACCGCTAAGGAGATATAGGTGAATCTTTGAAGGCAATTTTTCCATATTTTTTGAAATTTTGTTCCCTTAAAAATTGCCTAGTCATGATTGAACTGCCATCTCATCGGCTCGACCTGTATTTGATAAAGGAAATCAATAATTGAATTTTGAATGAAATGGGATGTAATCCCTATTTCTTAGCTAGATATCAAGACAAAATCAAAACCATATCTAGATTATAGGATCTGGTAAAACCAACTCCGTACATAAAAAGGTGATTTGTTGACAGAGTTGAAAACATGGTTTGGGAGTAGTGGTATTTTGGAAAAATGTGTTTCTGATTGTAAACACTAAGACTTATTTCATTTTGGAATAAATGTAAAAGGATATTTGATGGTTAGACTTCTCTTCTTGTATTTTATTCTTTCTTTTCTTAATTGAATGCATATTTATCTTCTGTGAAGCATTTGATATATCTCATTTATGATTTAAGTCAATGAAGAGTTTTTTGATTGCTTGTTCATAACCTATTTTTTTTTTAAGTACATGTTTCTTGTTCTTGAATGATATTTAGGATCAAGGATTTCCTAAGTGAGCGAACATATTGGAAACTTACATATCTATGTCTTTCATGTTATAATCTGTGATCTAATTCATCAGGTTGACTACCATTTACTAAGAAAGTGTGACAAGAATTTGTTCATGTTATCTAAGATTGATATTGTTATTTTACCCACTGCTTAACTATGGAAGACTTGTAAAAATCCCCCTAAGACTCGACAATTCCCTATATTTTAGGTGTCCCAACCTCTTGTGCAACAGTTCACATAGGTTGTCACTATTGTGTATCAAATCCTAAGCAGGATTTCTCTAGAACTTGTATAAATCTCCCTCTCTAACCCCAATGACCATTTTTGTTCTTGGGATATCATTCTCTGGACATATGAGTACTTTCCATCTATGGAAAGTAACAAAAAAGCCTTTTCCTCCACAGTTGAGACTCAGAGAAAATTCTTCTTCAATCCTAGTACGTAAAGCACATCATGGGAATCTAACAAACCTCCTCTCTCAAGATGGAATGCAATTTTTCTCTCTCCCTTCATTGCATACTTGGAATAATCACCAATATCCACATGAACATATGAGTCCTGATAAGTTATACTTCTAAATAACTCCCATGCTTCTATCATATTATGAGATGCATCATTGTCCAAGAACCAAACACTCCTTGTAGTTGTGTTGGTAGAAAGGAAAGAAGCGAACAAGTAATCCTTCTCAAACTTTACTGCAGACTCATTTAGTTGCATCTCTTTTGATGTTGTTGTCTTCATATTTCATTTACTTTTCTTCTTATTCAGAAACTAATATTCATAATGTCCATTCGTATGACATGATAAGAACTTAATTTTAGTCAAGTCCTTCTTCTTCCCCGACTGTGATGATCCCCCATCATTGTTACTCTTCTTGATATAACTCTTTCATTTTCCCTTCCTTGTATTACTGACAAGGAAACGTTCTCATCACTACTTCCTTTATTGTTTCTCTTGGACTCTTCCCGAGTCTCTTTATAGATGAAATTTTCCCAAATTTTTTTCCAATATGGGAGATGTTCCCAAGTGTACACTCCCTTGACAAATGGTTCCCATGACTTTAGAATACCATTCAATTCCACATTCACAAGATTTGCATCCTTAATTTTCTCTCCTATGGCCACAATATGATCATGCACATATGTGATCCTCATGAAATAGCTGGTAACATTGTTCATTCTAGACATCTGCACTGATCTGAGTTTATTCCTTTAGACCATCTCCCTATTCATGTTCGTTCTTTGCAATAATCCTACCAAGGCATCAAACATATCTTTGGATGTCTTCTTCTCATATATGTGAGAAATTATATGATCTTTCATTGAATCCAAGAGTACTCACTTGGATTTGATCTCATTCTTCTAGTGAACCACCAAATCTATAGGATTCATTAATGGAACAACTACTTTGTCCACTAACTCCCAAAGGTCATAGTCCTTTAACGCCAAAGTCATTCATGCTTTCCAAAGTATGAAGTTGGATGCTCCATCCAATCTTTCTTCAACTCTCAAAGGGTTTTTTTTTCATCCCTAAGACCTAATAAATTACCCTGGAATTAACCTTCTACTAAGATTGTCTCTATACTGACATGCACTACCTTGTACGTGAATGCCACCATTGGAACCCACATAAGTATGCAACTTTACTTACTTGAAACAATGTATGTACGTGCATGTTCTTACTTCTACCCATGTATATGTGACTATATCCAAATAAATCCATGTATGTATGCACCTATTCCTTGTACAACATGTGTACAACTCCGTAAAAATACAAAACCTTAGTTCTTCCTCAATACGACTATTTCCTTGAAATCCATCATTTGATTTCTTCCTACTAGTTATGGATTTTTTAAGATCTCTTGTAGATCTAATAGATCTGCTATCAACTATTATGGATCTGCGATCTAGCTTACCTTCAGAGCATGTGCTCTGATACCATGTCAAAATCCTTTCTCCAATCCTAGTTATCTTTTTATCTAGTGGTTTCCTTACTACAAATCAGATTAGCAACTCTCAAAAAAAAAATACACTTATGGAATATTCAACTACTTTAAAGATAGCAAAATAAAAAATGGAAACCAAATCATTCACAAATAAACACCACTATTTTTCAGTAGATACCCCTGGAAAAACCTTGGAGGGAAAACTAGTGCTTAGAATGATTTTACTATCATGAAAATCAAGGCTCCCGTAGCAGGGATAATGGCCAACTGAGAGAAAAACAACTACATAAAAACATAACAAAGTCCATTCTTTTTTATGACCTAGATTTGGCATGTGTTTCGAGGTGTAATCACCTTTCCTTAAGCCAAACCGCATATACACGCCTGTCTCCACTATGAACCACGTACATGAGCTCAAGGATTGTATGGAAAACAACGTACGATGAAAACCTTTATTGTGGCTTCACTCTGTTGAAACCCACTTGTGGCTACCCCTATTCTCTCTTCTCCTTAACCTGATCTCTATATGGAAGTATTTTTTCACATATCTAATATCTCCTTGAATCAAAATCCTTCATGACTGAATACTCTTCATGTCATCTTTCTCAACACATGTATCATTAAGTGTCTTTTCATTTACCCTAGCCTTGATGTTAAAATTTAGAGTCATAACCTCACCCTAATATCCAAAGTGATTGATGGTTGAGATTACTTCTCACCTCACTTGACATCAATGGCTAATATTAAATGCTAATTACTTTTAGCATTTAAATAAATAACTCAACTAATTAATAAAATCACTTTTCCTTAACAATTCCTTTAATTAAATTAAAATCAAGGATATAATGTTTTGGATGATTTCCACATGTCTAGAAACATATACATGCATGGGAATACCTATCCAATGCTACCATGCATCAATAGGAATCACTAAGATATTACGGTCACAGAGGAGGGTACCATCCTTGTGATTGTCACTATCACTTGCAGTGATTTTTGTTAGGTTGAATTAAAAAGTATCATTTTGTAAGCCTTTGAATTCATTGTGGAAAAAAACTTATAGGAATGTTGTTTCTTTGTCTAGTCTTTGGAGCGACAAACCACACCCGGGCACAAAACTACTCGAGGTGATTCTTCGAGTAAGAAAAGAAGGATCAATTTATGAGATGATCCTGATAGTTGTGAGTGTGGTAGTGGTCAGTGGGTGACCAATGAATGCCATTTTGTATATAGGCCACCATATGGGAGTTTTCCCTTTTAGGGAACTTCCTGTCATTTTGTATGTTGGGAACAATGGGCCATTTTGTAAAAAAATTATACTTTAGATGACGTTGAATATATATACATAATATTTCATGGCACATTTTTTTATGAATTTCATTGTTTTTTTATTTGATATTGATGAATGTATGGTCCTCAACTAGATTTGGGTAAACATGTGGCTTTTGTTTTTCTAGTTAAAGTCATATGGAATGTATGGCATACAAGCCATTGATATTATCGATTATGCTCGCTCCCTTATTATATCACTCAAACCACTCTAATAAATATCTTGTAAAATTTAAGGTTAAGTATATCAGACTTAGGTATATGCACATGCCCAAATTATTAAAATCGTATGATACAAATGAAACATATATATAAGTGAGACTTACTGAAAGGGTTATGGGAGAACTTGATGAAATTGTAAAGATTTCAAGGAAAATTTGAAGGGATAGATTTTTCCATTTGGCTATTTTTCCACTTAATGTATTAAAGAAAAAATACTATTCACCAATTTCCATTTTAAATCCCAAACTATTAATTCCAAAAAACCATTTTAACCATAACTTACTAATGGAAACGTATATGGATGAATTTTCATCTTAATATTGTAATGATCATGTTGAAAAGTACATCCAAACAACTATATTGTAAATGATATAAGAAAATGATATCTTTTTCATTTTGCAATTTTCTTGTTAATCGTTTTATGTTTCAAAACCACACTACATTGGGTCTTGTGATACCTAATTGGAATTGCCTTGTGTTTCCTTTCCTTTCATTGCCTTTCAATTCCTTACCCTATATTTCCTTTTCTTTCCTTGACTTTCCTTTCCAGTTATTTCCTTTCATTTCCCTGCCATTCCTTTCCTTTCATTGTGGTGTGCCTTGCCTTTCCTTGCATTTCCTTGCATTGCCTTTCCTTTCCTTGAATTTCCATGACAGGCCTTGCATTGACATGTCTTGCATTGCCTTTCCTTGAGTTTTCGTACAAATACCTAGACCTATACCTTTCTTTTCCATGCCTTACCTTTCCTTTCCATTTTTATTCTTCCCTTCCCTTGCATTGACTTTCCATTCCTTAACATTCCATGCCATGCCATGCCTTGCCTTGCCATGAATTTCCTTTCCACACCTTGTCTTTCCTTGTCATGCCTTTCCTTGCATTTCCTTTCCTTGGCTTTCATTGCATTTCCTTTCCAATTTCATTTCCTTGTATTGTCTTTCCATGCCTTATATTTCTTTGTCTCGTGTTGCCTTGTCTTCCCATGCCTTGTATTGATTCGCCTTTCCTTGTTATTCCTTTCCTTTTCATGTGTTTCCTTGTTTTTACATGGTTTTAAATGCCTTTGCTTGCCTTGTATTGTGCCTTTCCATATCTTTATTTTCCATGTATTTCCTTATCTTTCATTTCCTTTCCTTTCCATACATTTCATTCCCTTGCCTTGCCATGTATAGCCTTTCCTTGCCTTGCATTTCCTTGCCTTTCCTTGACTTTCCATTCCATGCATTTCCTTTCCTTTCCTCTCCTTACCATGCCTTTCATTTCCTTTCCATACCTAGACCTATACCTAGACCTTTCCTTGCCATGACTTTTCTTTTCATGTCTAGCCTTGCCTTTCCTTGCATCTCATTTCCCTGCTTTGAATTTCCATGCCATGTCTTTCCTTGCCATGCATTGCCTTACCTTTCCATTCCTTGCATTGCCTTGCCTTTTCTTTTCTTGGCATGTATAGGTATAGGTGTAGGTCATGTTTTAGGTCTAGGTATTTCCAAATACATAGATTTATTTCTTTCCACAGATGTACAAAATGCTTATTTTTGTAACTAGAAAATTTTCTTGTGATTTTGGATAATAACTTAGGGAGAAAACTTCCTTGTTTTTTTGAAATGAGGCTCTCATGCCCGTCTGTATGATTGTTAAACCAACATTGACAATGTAGTATCTAGTGTCCATAGTTAAATATATTTTATATGTTTTTTAATTATGTCCATCCTCCCTAATTCTGGGACTAGAGCATTTATGTAAAAGTACTAAATACAAAGAAATATGTATACCATCTAAATAAAAATTGAACATGCTTCTCAAATCAATATTGAATGAGGTTTGTTCATAACATTAGATATAAATATGTGATCCTTAGTTTGCAATCTATCATTTAATTGTTTCTTAAAAGGCTCTTGGTATGTGATATATTCACTAAGATTAATAGTTAATCACAATAATGTGGTTGATCTACATTAGTTTGAGAACGAAATGAAGACAGGAAATATAACCGAGATATAACAATGAAATACACTAAAATATAGAACAAAAAACATAAATATAGTGAAACCCAACTTATATTACCGAATAAGATAGAAAAACAATGTATAACACAAACTGGAAAAATCTGGTAGCTTATATCTAAAAAGAAAGAGATGTTGGCTACGCTTCATTCACAAGAAGATTTACATCACACTCTATTGCATGATTAAAGGGTGTCATTTCTCATAGAATGTCCCCGACAAGGTCAGGGTATAGAGATTTGGGTCTCGAGCTAGTTTCTCTTGAGCACAACCACTCTCGCTAGCCCAAGCGACCTCCCATGGCGGAAGAAAAGAGAGATGACAGAGAAGGATATCCTTTCAAGACATTGTTAGAGGAAGCCCTCATGTGAAAAAGGAATGAGATGATGGAAAAATTCACTTAGATCCTTTGAAGACTATCGATGGCGAAAACTGAGGCATCTTCAACAAGAAACCATTTTGCAAGTGCAACACCCTTCAAGGTACAAGTCAAATTTGATATCCCCTTATTTGAAGGCTAGATAGATACACATTCTCTAGAAAAATGGTTGGATTTGCTATAAGGTTATTACTCTGCAAAAAAAAATTCCGACAGTGAAAAAATCACCTTCGTGCTCCTTAAAGCCCTTCCCCATGTCAGAGCTTGGTCGAAAGGTTACTGGGAGAGGTACATCGCAGATGAACCTACACTTTTTGGGAGGGAACCCACTTGGTCGGCCTTTGTAGATGCCCTAAATGAGGAGTTCTACCATGTCAGAAACTATGATGACCAATGCATGAGATGGACAACTTTATGTCAGAAAAGAGCCCAGATGGTGTCGAAGTACACCAACATATTTCATACCTTACCTCAACGGTGGGTATCAAATACTCTGAATGATACTTGGTTTTGAAGTAATGCAGTGGTCTACATAGGTACATACAAATAGATATGGATTTCTTGGACATGTACTCAATGGGAGTTGCTTATCAATATGCAGTCAAAATTGAGCATAAATTCAACCAACAGAGTAAGTGGGAGAAGCATGAACAGAGAAAGGAAGGCCAAACTAAAGAAATCCAATCCCATATGCAGACAAAGAAAGGTAACAGGAAGCCTAAGAAAGACACTGGAAAGTGGTGTGAGTTCCACAATATCCCTTTGCACAACACTGATGAATGTCACTCAATACAATCATTGGTGGTTGAGCTCAAATACAAAGAGTCGAACCACGACCTGGACCCTGATTTAGAAAATAATAAAAGGAGACAAATAATTCATGTATAACCCACTGATACTGTCGCAACTACAAAAATAAAATCAAAAGAGGATCCTGAGGAGGGGGAGAAACTCTTCCATTCACAGATGTGGGTGAAGGGGACCCCACTGCATTTTATTGTTGATAACAGAAGCCAAAAGAACATCATCTCAGCAGAGATTGTCAAGCAGTTGGATTTGCCAACAACACCACACCCGCAACCATACAACATTAGGTGGCTTCTCCAAGGTCAAGATCTTTGTGTCATCCAGTAGTTTCGATTGTCATATAACATCCAATCCTTCAAGGACAAGGTATTATGTGATGTTTCCCTCCTGGATGTATGTGATGTTCTATTGTTCTATCCATATATGTGGAAGCGCCTTTCTATATATGAGTCTCGATCCTGTAGTGTCATTGTTACTCTGGGGGGTCATCTCTATAGGATACCATAGGTGGCTCTGACTAATGTCGCACCTAAATAGTGCTGCAAGGTAGTATCTCATACTAAAATATTTAGCTTCTTCACAATCTGTTCAAAAGGTGAACAAAAGGATACTGCAACCACTACAACCTTGGCCCAAGCACCTTCTATCCAACAGAAGCAGGTCAACAAGACTGTAGCAAAGCATAAATATTCCTTCTACACACAGATGTCTCATGTAGCCAAACTTGTTAGAAAGGTCCAACCCTTCCATCCACAGGTTCGTGACAACCTTCAAAAATCTAAGAAGCACAACTTCTCCAACAAAGCAAGCAACTCATCAAGATGCAGATTCAACACATGCTTTTCCCTCTCCCCCAGGCACTCAACGCAATGGAGACCATTGCTTCCTAAGGGGGGAGGAATGATCCAGATGGATCTCGATGGCCATCCACATTTTCCACTGAATCACCATTTTGAGCCTGTGGTTTTTATAAACCATGACATTCACCCTTTTGATGGGGAATGTAATGTAATGTCATCTTCATTTGTTAATTACAGACATCATGTAATGGTTTTATGTACATGCCTAAAACATAGCGTTAATTCATCAGATCCCATTATAACTCTGTAGTTAAGCACGCCATGGATATAGTAGTACTGAGATGGGTGATCACATGGGACATACTAGTATTTTACATGCCTATGGTATTTTATAAACTTAGTCCAATTTATCCCACATGCATCATGGGAATTTTTCTCCTCTCACTCTCTCATAAATAATTGAGGTGAAGAAGGTCCTTTAAGCATGCAATGGAGTGTGATGTAAATATTCTTTTGAATGAAGCGTAGCCAACATCTCTTTATTTTCCAGAGATAAGCTACCCCATTTTTCTAGTTTTTGTGCTACAATGTTTTTCTATCTTATTCAGTAATAGAAGTTGGGTTTCACTATATTTATGTGTTCTCTTCTATATTTTTGTCTATTTCATTGTTATATCTCAGTTATATTTATGTCTTTGTGTCATTCTCAAAATAATATGGATAAAAAATTCACCTAATATATCATGCCCTTAATTAATTCATCCATCACCTTCTCTACAAGAGAATCCAAACACCATCACATCTCCACAAATTCTCTAACAATATTTTTACATGAACATTCCTGCACGATTCGCTCCATCATGGACCATTCTGTCTCCATCAGTAACCTATCTAATAGATCAATGTACTTGTCCAAATATCATGAATAATAACCACAAACCAAATCACTGCAACCACTGTAGGTGATACTTGTGCTTCTGTGCTTGAAGCACCCATTTCCATGCTCTTCACCTGGTTTTTCCATGTGTCTACTGACAACACCAACTGCATGTGAAATTATGACCATTTCTCCATCGCAATCATCAAACTTCCTACTAGCATATAATACTCGACACATATAACCCTTTTCTTCTTCATCAATTAGGACATAAACCTGAAGATAATTTACAATGGAAAGCCAAAGGGATTTTACCAGTTTCACATTATTCATACTGAATTTCTGGAGTATCTTCATCACATACTTCTATTGTGATAACCAAGATTACCATATATCCTGTGTTTGTGTATTTCCATGCCCAAGATTTATTTTTCTACTCCCACATCCTTCATAAAAAATGTCCTAACCAACTGATCCAACCTGTTGATCTCAACCATGCTTGTGCTTGAAACAAGCATAACATATAACACCAAGATAATGAATATACCATAAACACAATGGTTATACTCACTTCTTGAAAATTTGGCTCACCATGAAGGAATCAAACATATTTTACCATTTTCCTAGCATGCTTCAAGCCATACAATAATTTTTGAGTTTGCCAACAAATCTCCCGTTGCGATTCTGAACTAACTGTTTTGGTTTCTCCATATACATCCCCTTATAAAAGGAGATTCATCAAACACTACATCTCTTTCCATGAGGATTCTGTGGGTAGTAGGATCCCATAGTCTGCACCCCTTAACATCATCACCATATCAAAGATATACCTATCTAATCTGGGTCCTACTTAGAAAGATGATAAAAAACCATAAGCATTACAGCTGAATAATTTCACATTTGAGTAATTACCAAATGACCTGTTCATACCTCTTCCTGAATATTCCTCTCTTTTGCAACCAATGGTAATCGATTTACCAGATAACACAACTTCTTATGTCCACAACTATTGTTGCAACTTGGCATTATTGAACATTCCTATTTGATCCCAAATTCCTTGCAATACTTTCCAAGTTCCATGGATATGAACTTACCTTCATCATATATTCTCAAACACTTGATTGACCTTCCAACACATCAACCTTTCTACAGACCCACCTTTCTAAACTGGACACACTGCTCCACCTCTAACTTTGCATTCGAACAACCTTGACCAAATCCAGCCAAATTGACCAAGTAATCTTTCACCGCTTACCTCCAGAACCATTTACAATGGAGTTCATAAAGCTTTTTATAGAATTAATTACATGAAAATCCATGGACACAATACCACGGGATACCCAAAAACACATGGACCCGAAAAACCACCTACTTTGACCCTAAAATAGATTTAACTCATTAACTCTTTCACTGAGCTAAGTCTAACTCAACATACATGCCTACCCACATATTCAATCTACCTAAATCTATGTCTAGACTTTTCATAGGTGACATGATAAACCATGGGTACACATGCCTATCTAGGTCTTACAGAGATATGCCCATTTAGATGCAATCAATAATTTCTACAAATCCAAAGTAAAAGCACGTTTTATTTTATTTTTATTTCACGATGACTCAACCATCACCGCCCTGCACCTTCTATGTGAACATAGGTGGAGAGACACAACAGACAGACAAAACTTCATCAACCATACCTATAGCTGAATTTGCTTCTATTGTGGAGTCCTCTTTGGATGCTTGTTGTCTTTTCCAACAATCCTTCTTGAGATGCCCATATTTGCCACAAAACCAACATTTTTCCTTACCCTTACTGTCTTATGACTTAGACATGGTTGTACCTTTCTGATAGTTCCCTCCTTCTGTAGATCAACCTCTAACCACCATTGCTTCTATTGTTCAGGTTTCCTTACTAGATCTTCTCCTCATCTCCTCATAAAACAAATCTCCCACAACAGTGTCATAATCAATGGTATATGTTGTCCTAAACCACATAGTTGTGACCAGATGATTCCAAGACTCAAGAAATGAACACAGTAGCGTAACTTGTTTGTCCTCATATTCGAACTTTACTTCCATAGAAGTTAATTGGCAAATAAGAGAATTGAAAACTTTCAAGTGATCAATAATTTTCATACCTTCTTTCATCTGCAAGTTGTACAAGTGCTTCTTCAAGAATATTTTGTTTGACATGTTCTTTGTCATATACAGAGTCTCCATTTTGGTCCAAAAACCTGTTGTTGTCTCCTCTTCAACGATGTTAAACAATACCTCATTTGCCATACACAAATGAATAGTATTGAGGGCTCTTGCATCTAGATCCTCCCAATCATCATCTGCCATGCTTGTCAGTTTCTTTGACTTTCCAGGCAACGCCTTTTGCAATCCTTGTTGCACAAGCAAATCTCGCATCTTGATTTTCCATAGTGCAAAGTTATTATTACCGTTGAATTTCTCCACCTCAAACTTAGAACACTACACTTTCTCCATTAATAAAAAACTCCAAAGACCATTACTTATAAAACTGAGCTTTTTATATGGAAGAATAATCTTAAAGCTCAAGGTTAAACTTAAAACTAATGGTTAAAAAATTTAAAAAAATATTTTATACCTTAATAAAACCTTTTACCCAAAACCACAAAAGCTCAACTCTTAAAAAATATAATATTCATATCTTCCTCGTAAAAAAATGTATATGGCATACACCTTTTAAATATTATATCCCACCTTTTAAACACCCATGTCTTATTTAAACCCTTTAACTTTTATACCACTCGAATCTTTAAAACCATGCAAATATTTCCTTTTTAAGATTTGCGCTCTTGTGATGCTTTAATGGGAGCACTAGTTTAAGAGAGAAACGCTCCTTACTTGTGGATAGGGGAGCATCGGTTTGTCATTACTCCTTGGTGCTTGAATCTAGGACAATTTGCAGTTTCTCAAGTGTGGGAGCGTCCGCGCGCTTTTAACACTGCTTAGGGAGCGTTGATGACCTGATACTCAATCATGTCTTTTTTAGTCATGTCTTCTTATGCTTAGAGGAGACCTACACACAAATCTTCTTGGCTCACCTGCGACACCTACTGAATTCACCTTGGCTCTGATACATCTTGATGGGTAGCGGAAGAAAAATAGAGCACAAAACTAGAGCATAAACTAAGAAGTGCTCGAGTGCTCAAGCAACTATCAAAGAATCCTTATGTGCCGTGTATCCTATTAAAGGTACAGTCAGCGAGAAATCGAATTACTTTGAATTATTAGCCAGTACCAGTGATTAGAACGGATATGCCCAGTTCCGGGACTAACCGAATTAAAGCATTGAATCAGGTTAACCGACAAGATTAAGCATTGAATCAGGTTAATCATAAGCATTGAATCAGATTAACATTAAGCATAGAATTAGGTAGATTATAGCAGTTGAGACTAACCTTACTTGTCTGACTGCTTATCCCAGTTAATCAGTTAAAGAGAAGTTGAGCACACACTTGGCCTTCGGCCTCGAGAACTACTGCTCCTAGGATCGGTATGGGGCGTTGGGTTACAAGGGAACCACCAATTCCGAAGGCCGGGAGGCAAAAGTAGGGTGAGGTTAGGCCGAGACCTAAAGAATGTATATTTTCTTTCTTGAAAAGAAGCTAAAGATTAAACACGCATGAAACCAAGAACAACAAACACACACTTGACACAATGACTTATGTGGAAACCCAAATCGAGTAAAAACCACCGGCAATGATTATCGGTCTTCTGTTATTCAAGGGATACCTACAATAGCCTTCATAAGAATACAATCATCCTCTCCTCACACACTTCCTCCTCTTTAGCTCGCATTGTTATCCCATTCACGTTGTCCTCTACCTCTATGGGTATGCTCATATATATAACATATATTACTTAGTTACACAAATTGATCATGAATAGATAACATAGTTACATGAACAGTTCATAAGTATATTTCAATCATGCACATGTGCATATTCATCTGCATCTGCATGTGCATCTCCATGCGACTGCATGGGAAAATTCATTGGCATATTTCCAACACCCAACACTAATCTATACAAAGAAGACAAGGGAGAAGCTGCTATATCAAAATTAGAAAATGAAAAGGCTATGCCTAAAATATTATTAGTAGCCATGTAGTGGTTTCTTAAGTCATGGAGCCATAAGGTCATCGAATAAGTGCCCAAAATATCATTGACAGTCATGGAGCCATAAGGTCATCGAATAAGTGCCCAAAATATCATTGACAACCATCATTAGGCTCACAACCTAGAACTTTAAAATTCAAAGGGTTAGTGAAAATCAATGAAGTAATTGTACTAGTGGATTCATGAAGTAACCATAACGTCATCAATGTTAACATTGCAATGAGGCTAAATCTCTTTGTATGCATGGTGGAATACCTTAACGATGTGTAGACTCCATACACATATATATATATAAATTTTGTTCATACTCCATCGGAATTTAAATGGACTGTTCGTTGGAATTTCAACGAAGGGTCATTGCTCTTTCGACGAAGGTTAATCCTTATTTCAAAGAAGGGTCGTTTCTCTTTCGACAAACGTTCATCCCTCTTTCGATGAAGTTTCATCCCTATTTCGAGGAAGGGTCATTTCTCTTTCAATGAAGGTTCATCATTATTTTGAAAAAGGGTCCTTTCTCTTTCGACGAATGGTCATTTCTCTTACGACACATGGTCATTTCTCTTTTGACAAACGATCGTTTCTCTTTCGAAAAACATTATTCTCTATTCTGAAAAACTTTTTTGCGCTTTTGATGTTTTTTATGGGTGAATAGAGGTAGTTTGTATGATCATGCAACGATTGTTCATTGTATATTCAATGATCTATTTTTTTAAGCTACAATGGAGCCATAATCATTGTTTTTCTGACATTCCTAAGTCCACAAAAATGTGTTCAAGTTGTCATTGGTAGTCCAACGAACTATCATCATATGGATGACGAATAGTTCATTGTACTTACAACTAACGGTTTCGATGGAAGTCTCGTTAGACTACTAATAAACTAGTGTTTGTCGATAGAGCGACATCCTCATAACGATGAAAACGGGGTTGATGTGTTCGAGAGGCCACCACGAGGAATTTTGTCTTCACATGTTTATCCATAGGTGTTGTTTATATTATTCTTTTCATTGGGTATAAAGATTCATTGCATTCTTGGGATATTTCTACTAATTTTTTTAGGTAGTATTTTTTTTTTTTTTTCTTCCTTGTTATGGTAGATTTAGATTTGAAGGACTTGCATCCATTGATTAAAGTAATTTTTATTTTCATTTTACCCACTTTTGTTGTGATCTAGAGAAACCAATAGAAATGTATATCCAATCATCCTTGTTACACATTTTCTACAACACCCATGGAAACACTTTCATTTTATAGATTAATAAAGGAGGCTAGGAGGGGATTCTATATCTCTAGGAATTAGTGAAATTGACTGAATTGAAATTTACAAATCTCTTTCCACAATATCACCAAATCACCCAACATTCATGTCCTCGAAAATCACCAAATATAGAATGATATAGAGGCGATGGTGGGAGAGTAGTAATGAAGCTAGTGACTAGTCGTAGGATACAAAATTGTACAACAACAATTAGTCATAACTGAAGAGTGGGTTCAACAATAATTTTCCTCAAAAATAGGGAAAATCCATGGCATAAGAGTGTGAAATGACTAGAACCAAGAAAGAGGAGTGTGTCTGAGCATAGCATCATCAATATGTCCTTCTTGAGACCCTAAGGTTGTAAATAAGGTTATAAGAGTGTCTTGTATATTGATGCACTGGTTTGGATATATGTTTTGGGTTCTTTGATATGAAATTTAAAAATAAAAATATTTAACCTTGTAGTAGTGCACCTTGTAGGGTTATACATTAGTGTGTTTATAGTTCTAGTAAGCACCATGAACTAAATTTTTTAAAATAGTCCTTATTTATAAAACTTAGTTTTTTTTTTTTTTTGTTTAACCTTCAAGTAGTGCACCTTGTATAAATATTCATTGGAGTATTTGTATGTTTAATGGATAATGAATAACCTTTATTTTTCAATATCTTGTTTTATAAAATTTAAGCACGATTTAGTATCTTTTCAATTAACCTTATTGTAGTGAAAATTGTACAACTACATACCAACATGTTTATAGTTTAAAAGAATGATAGAAAAAATATACATAGTCGTGAAATGACACTAGTGTGTTTTTATGTTTAGTGTGCACCAAAAACAATTAAAAAAAAAATTAATATGTTTTACAAACTTAAAGCACAACTTCGTAATTTTTAATTTAACCCTACTACAATGCACCTTTTAGCACGACACATCCATGTATTTATAGTTTTAGTAAGAAAAATAAACTAATTTTTAAAATAGATGCACCGATGCAATAAACATCAATGCATTTATATATTTAATTTGCGTTATGGAAAAAAAATTTAAATATGATATTCTACAAACTTTCAACATAAGATTCCACATTTTGAATTCTTATTCTTATTCTTATTGATTTTTTTTTAAATGTGTAAGAACACCAATGTGTGTTATCATATAGTTCTAATCTGCACACAATAAAAAATCTCCACACTAAAACCTCCACCCACCCATTGACAAAATGAAAAAAGGAGAAGTGTTTCCATTGAAACCTCAATAAAAGATTATTTTATTTTTCTTATAATTCTTTTCCTTCCATAGGTTATGAAGTTATTTTTTTCACTTTTCGTGTGCTATTTGGCCTTCTAAAATACTTCCTCAAGGGTTTAAGGAGATATAATTTCAACATTGTCCCTATATTCAAGGTTTAGGTTATGTAAAAAGTAGCATATGTTCAACTTCTCATCTTTAACAAACTTGAGATACTTTAACAGTTTTATGAAATTCCTTTTTAGTCATCAACGAATATCTTTCCTCCCTTAGATCATAAAATTCATAGAATTTCCTTCGATAAAATTGTTTTAAAATATATTTTTTCTTTAAAAATCACTTGATTATTCATTCATTAAGTTTCTTCACTTCAATGCATTTCTCCCACCATAAACGCTTAGAATATAAATGGAAATTCTAGCTTTCATAATCCCATAGTAGTCATGAAGTATGTTATCATACCCAAGATCCATGACTTGATATTTTGTTCAACTTTTGGTGACTTTGCTATGTGGAAACTTTTTCTTTAATTTTTGTTGTGATGTTTTTTTTTTTTTTAAATACTTGAAAAATATTTAGAACTATTTAGTGGATATTCAGAATCATTAGAATAGTATTTTTAGGATGTTCTATGAAAATTTCTCCTTTATCTATCCTTTCTCTCATTAGTTTTATTAGAGCTTTTCTTTATTTGTTTTTGTATTTCTATTCAGATTTGAACAAACCAAACATTAAGTTGAATATGTTTTTCTTGTGCTTGGATAAGCATCACAATGTCTTACTTCAATATTCTCAATATGTTTCTCTTTCACTTTTAATCCCAATGAGTCATGTTTTAGTATTTCCAACATTCATAATTTTTCTAGATTTTTTTGGTTCTTCAGCTTTGTAGGCAGTTTGAGAGTCATCCATATTGAGAATTTCTTTTCAAACCAATCATAATCCTCTATTATACTAAATTTTATGAAAAATTATAAATGATTTTCAAGCATTTGAGTGTTCAACGTTATTCTCTTCAATAATTATAGATGTTTCCTCAATGGATTTAAAATCTAATAGTTGCAACCCCTATAAAATAGCAACTTGCTAAATAATGACTTTATAGATCCTAGTTTCACCTTTTCCTCATCAATCAAGAGCCACATATTGAAGTTATTGGAAAAAAAAATTAATCAGCTCTTCCTTTTCTTGACAATTTTAACTAGTAGAACTAGAACTCAATGTTGAAATTGGACTTTGATACCATTCTATATCATACCCATACTTTTCTTATGAGAACCAAGGTATAATTTGAGTTGAAAATTTGAAGTAAATTTATGTATCATCGATTCTTAGTTTATTGGCTATAAATTATATCCTTAGATTTGTGAAGAGGATATATACAAACTTGAAAAGATCTTGGGAGATTATACTTTTTACTCATTCCATTGAAGAATTGACCCAAAGGACATAATACATCAATAAAACATTATGGAATATCCTTGTCTATTGCTTCAAAATTATTCGAGGTCATTTATAGTTTGATAGAAACAAATTCATTTGGAATAGAATAAATCAATATAAATAACAATGCACAATTACTTGTAACTAGTAGGCACCTTATGTTGATAACTCAAGAAATTGATTGCAATGTATTCATGTACAACCAAAATTTGGACTACAACCTATTTTGGGGTTTCAATTAGTCTTAAACATAGTTTTCTACAAGAATATGCAAAACTATTTTGTATATAATTTCAATACTTTTTGCTAGCTATAAACATAGAGTTCTAACAATCCATAAATAAATTTGCAATAGAAAATGTATACATTATATTGAATATTACCAAGTTACTTATCTATAACAAGTATAATACATTTGAAAAACGACTATATAGAAGTGATTCATCACCCAATCATAGGTGTTTATTGAAGATACCGCTCCAAGCTAGGTTGTGAACTAGTAAGGGGGAAGAATGCCAGTAGATCTTAGACTCAACCTCAACTTAGTGTGAGATTGTATAATTTTTTCATAAATATACATCCACTATAAATCCTCTAATTCAACACTAATATTTAATTTACCACTTTCCCACCTTCCTCTTAGCCTCTCTAAATTTCAAGGTTGGCAATTCCTTTTTCTTTTACAACTTAGACAATTACCGAATGGTTCAAGTTTCATGAGGGTAATATGACATAATACAAGGGCTAGAATAATATTAGATAATGATGCAATCCTTGAAGTTCTAATAGCCAAGGAAAATGTCTACAAGTCTAGTAAGTTAGGCTCTCTAGTATCTTGGTATGGTTTAACTATAGGGTACTCTATGGCATCTTAGCAATTTGGCATTCATGTAACATAATAAAAGGTATATTGATGTAATTTATGGATAAGGATAACCAAGGTAAACATGACTATATCATAAAGGGGCATATGCATAATTGAGAAACAAAAATAATAAAATGGGGGAAAAGATTCTATTTTTATAAGGAAAAACAATGAGTAAGGGATGAGGATGGAGAATTATTCAAGTTGGGAAAAATCCAAATACATAAATGAATCATGTTTTAATAATTAAAAATATATCATCCACACTTGAAGAGAAGTACAAGAATATTGGGAGTGCTCCACTAATTCAACAACCTTAGATCATAGAATTTTTAAATTTTCACATGTTCCCAAGTACATAAATATTATGAATGCTTTACTAATTCAATAAGTATAAGGAGAAAAGGCATAGATTATTTTTTTCGCATATGCCCACTTATAAATAAGTGGAAGAATATTAGGAGTGCTCCACTAATTCAACAACCATGGAGAAAAAGTCATAAATACCATTGACATGAAAGATTATGTCTTGTTCTTCACTACTATCATCCCCTCTAGTTGATTCATAACCCTTTATACTCCTGATAGTATTTGTCATTTGCACAATCTATTGTATTACATGGTTTTCTAATTTTGCAATATGATAACTTCAAGTTCGATTAACCTATCAAAGTAGAAAGAAAAAAGAAACACAAAAAACATACCATTAAGTCAAAGACTTATTTTTCTCTAATTAAACTTTGACCTTTAACTTGACATTAAGAATATGTACTACATATTTACATCATTCGTCCTTTGATATTTAATTTTAATCCACACAGCTAAAACATTAGAACAAATATTGAAAAACCACTTATTTAATTATGTTCCTCGCCTAAAAGGTCTATAAATGCTCTAAAAATATACTCTCATATAGCTTTACATCGTACTCTTCATTTTTTCCATAAATTTTAAATAAGAAAATTAGTTTTTCATTTTAAATAGGTTATGAAAATATTGAAACCTTATATGACAATGATAAATATGGTGAGAAAGCGTTAAGTATAAACTACGTGCTATTTAGTTAAAATGTAATTTAGGTAGAACTAAACATCCAACATCATATTAAACTATGTGGAATTGAAGCTTTGCGTGGAATCAAAACTCTGTCCAAGAAACCTCTTAACCCTAGCCGGGACATAATCCATCAACAGGTAAGGAAGGGTATAGAGATTGAAACTATTTTTTTGAGGCATTCTGGTGGAAGATCACGAGGAAACCCCTCAACCGTAGGATTTGGCGTTCTATGTGGAATTAACACTCTACTAAGGGAATCGTGGAAACCTATTAACCCTAGCAATGACATAATCTTAGCTACGGTTAAATACACGTATCCATTAACATATTAACCCACTCTACCAAGGGAATTGTGGAAACCTATTAACCCAATCTAAGTCAATCCACGTATCCATTAATTAGTAGGGATAAGTGGTGTATGCATTGACATTTTATTGGAAGAGAAGACACCCAATCTATTTGTCCAAATGTAATAAATACATATATTTGGTACCATATATCACATATATCCGTTACCATATCTATGAGTGGATAGAAGTTAATCTTAGCTACGATATTAAATTGAATTGAGTAGATACATGGCTTTATGGATAGGCATATTTTTGGCAGAGAAGGCGCTCGATCTATTGTAAATATATATATTCTAAATCCATATCTGAAAATCAATTGCATGGTTATGTGGTTTTAAGTAGTTGTATATTCATCTTAATTGACTGGATGTATGGAAGGGATCATATTTAGGTATTTTTGAGGTGGATATAGTGTATGAGGTGGATCCATAAAGTTTTATTGGAATATTTCCATTATCAAAAGATATAGGGCATATTTTAGCATAGGTGTTTAGCAACATTTGAGTTGTGTATAGAATTATTCTAAGGAGGCATAAAGATTGACTCAATTAGGTGAAGTTTTTTTTCTTTTCTTAGAAAAATAGTTTTAGAGAGTCTTTAAAAATATATAGAATCATTAGAAAAACAAAGGGAAGAAAAAGAAGCTAAACTTCAAACACACTTAGAGGTAATGGTTGCTAATAAGTTTTCATCCTTTGAAGATAGGATTTAGAAAATGATAGACAATAAATAGTAGTGTTGGAGAATAATTTATAGGGAATAGAGATTAAATTGAAATAAATATAAAAGAGAATACAAGAAATTAAACAACTAACCAAGAAGGAGATGTTAATAATCTCGAATATTTTACAATTAAGAATAAGATTAAATATCTAGAAGAAAATATAAATAACAATTTGGCCCTAAATATTCTAGAAGGTCAATTGTATATCAAACTCATCAAAGAGGAAATGAATTAGATTATAGAATTAGAGCATGAACATAATAAAATATCTTCAAACCTCACAATTTTTGGTTTGAAAGAGGAGAAAGAAGAGGACATAGTAGCCCTAGTCAATGAAGAACTAAAAAATAAGTTACAAATTGAAAGAAATTGTCTTATAGAACAAAAGAGGATGGGAAAAATAATTTAGCAGAAGCGTAGGTTAAATCATATTAAGGTAATCATAAGTTAATCTCTAATGACCATAAATATGACGTTCTCAGTAAAAATCCAAGTCTAAAAGGGCCATGAATATTTCTAAATAAAAACCTCATTATAGAAGATCAAGCTAAATTAAGGAAGGAAGATCAAAAGGTAAAAGAAGTCAAGAAGGAAGGAAAACAAACAATAATTAGAACTAGAAAAACTATTATTAGGGAAAGATACCAAAAATATAATAATAAATAGGAATGTGGGACACTCTGGATCCTCTCTTGGAAATTTCATGGCTTTCCATGAAGCAAAGTTCCCAGGTTATGTTGGATCCTAAGTTGAATTTTCAATTGATATTATATTGCTTATTGAAACTTGGGAGCATGAAGAATCTAAGGTCCCTAACGTAAAAGGATTTGTCTTGTGGTTAGTATGGAACCATATATCCTATCGTAGAGGCATATCTTGTTTTATAAAGAAGAAGATTTTTCCTTATATTAGGCTTCACAAGAAAGAGTCTCTCAATCATTACATGTGAATGTATATTTCAGATATTAATTATATATATATATATATATATAT
>JZKD02S1673540.1:793074-808206 GCA_000966675.3 Picea glauca
GGGGGTTCCCATGAGGTTTTCCCTCTTTTCTCGTTTATTTCAGTGTATATTTTGTATTTGGGTACCTAACATGGCCTCGTTCCTGGGATCCATTCTTTATTTTCACCTTAGTGAGGTTTAGGGGAGGTGTTGGAGTTACTTCACACACACCTAGGATTTATTTTTCCTAAGATTTTTTCTTGTTTATTAGTCATTATCTAGTCTCCTATTTTTTAGGAAAAATATTCCTCTAGGGAGAATATTCTCTTCATTTTTCACTTCAATTTGATCAGTTGAGTGGCGTCTAGATGTTACATCGGGATTATCACCATGCAACATTGAGATCATCACCAACTACTGCACATTGTCCTTGGGATCATCACCATACTATCACATTACTCATGATTCCATGATCTCCTCCTCACTTCACGTTGTTTCGGTTAGTTAACTGAAGACTGATAGACTAGTTAACTCAGACTAGGTGGCAATTCACTCTCGTAACTACCTGAGAGACTAGACCTAGTGGCAGTTTACTCCCGTAACTATTGGTGTGTGTCCAGATCACTCTACAACACCAATATGGTGCATTAGTTACTCATGTATCCTATATCTATTGTAAATTATACACTCTTTGAGTTGGGAATATGATTAATGAGAATTCTTCTATTCTTTCTCTCTTGCTTCTTCTTTCTCAATTTCTCTTTGCAAATGTGTGGTATTTTCTAGCTAGATCTATTCTATGCAGGTTAAACACACTTACAAATTCTACCAAGTGTATATAATTTTCCCATTTAGATGGTTTTTCCATCACATGCATCATTATCATATCCTCTATCACTTGGTTCACCCTTTCTTTTTTCCCATCAGATTCAGGATGATAAGTTGTGATGAAGTTCATATTTGTTCTGAACCCTTTGAACAATCCCCTCCAGAACTTTGAGGTAAACTTTGGGTCTCTATCAGACACAATTATGTTGGGTATTCCATGCAAACATGCTACTTCCCTCATATAAATATCAACAACACTGGTTTCCTTGTGAGTAACCTTCATAGGAATGGAATGGGAAGATTTAGTAAGCATGCCCACCACCACCATGATAGCATCATGTTGCTTGCTTTTTCTGGGAAATTTGGTGATGAAATCCATTGTCACCACTTCCCACTTCCACTCAGGAATGGGCAATGGTTGTAGCAACCTTGTTGGGTGTCTATGCTCATACTTTACCTTTTGACACTCCATACATTTAGCAATGTACTCAACAATATCCTCTTCATGCCTGGCCAATAGTATTGGATCTTGACTACTGCAACTGTTTTCTGATATCCTAGGTGTCCAACATAAGGTACATCATGCATCTATTTCAAAATCATACTCCTCAATTCATGAGAATTTCTCACATAAATTTGGTTCCTGTACAAGAGAATTCCATCATTTCCCAATTCATAGTTTTCAACTTTTTGTTGCATTTTACCTTATTGTAAATCTGTTACCAACTCCATGTATTGAAAATCTACTTCTTAAGCCTCATAAATTATGTCCTTAAGATAATTTTGATACATTCTAAGGGATGTAGCATGCATTTCATGCACTCTTCGGCTGAGTGCATCATCCACTTTGTTCTCTTTTCCTTTGTTGTGCTTGATATCAAAGTCACACTCAGGGGAATTCCAACCATCTGCTCTACCTATCATTCAAGGTTGGTTGATCAAACAAACATTTCAGACCATTATGGTCTGTCTTCATATCAAACCTCTTTCCCATGAGGTATTTTCTTCATTTATTTAAGGAATGTACTATGGTTGCCAACTCCAAATCATGAGTGTTCTAGATCCTTTCATGATCTTTCAATTTTCTGGATTCAAAACATATCACAAACCCATTCTAACTGAGGATTCCACCAAGTCCTTCTTTTCATGCATCGATGCAAACAAAAAAATCTTCATTTGGATCAACAATTTTCAGAATTGGAGCACTAGTTAACAAATGCTTCAATTGTTGGAAGCTCTTTTCACATTCTATCATCCATTGAAACTTCACGCCTTTCCTTTGTCAGGAAGTAATTGGGTGAGAAATCGTTGAAAACCCTACGATGAATCTTTTGTAGTAGCCATCTAGACCCATGAAGGATCTGACTTCTGTCATATTCTTAGGTGTTGTCGACCCTTTAATGGCCTCAATCTTTTTGGGGTCCACTGTTATCCCTTCTTTGGATATGATATGCCCCAAATAGTGAATTTGGTTCTGATATAATGAGAACTTTCTCAATTTGGCATACATTTGGTGCTCTCTTAACACTTGTAACACCATCCTCAAGTGATGCTCGTGCTCTTCGTGTGACTTGGAATATACAATGATTTCATCCAAAAATACAATGACAAACTTGTCTAAATATTCCCGGAAATCACCATTCATTAAGAAAATGAAAACATCTGGTGCATTTGATAACCGAAATGGCACCACTGTAAACTCGTAATGAACGTACCTTTTCCTGAAGACAATATTTCTAATGTATTCATCTCTGAACCTTACTTGATGATATCCTGACTCGAGATCAATATTTGAAAATATCTTTCCATCCTTTAGCTGATCAAAGAGATCATCGATCCTTGGAAAAGGATACTTATCCTTTATATTCACCTTGTTCAATTGTCTGAAGTCGATGCACAATATCAATGTCCCATCTTTATTCTTCACGAATAAAACTGGGGCACCCCAAGGTGACATACTCGGGCGTATATACCTTTTCTTCAAAAGTTCTTCAAGTTGCATCTACATTTCCTTCATCTTTGGTGTACTCATTCTGTAAGGAGTCTTTGATACTGGAGCTGCTCAAGGCATTAAATTTATAGAGAAAAAAATATCTCTCTTTGGGGGTAGTCCTGGTATCTCCTTGAACACATACTTGAAATCTTTGAGGACTATGTGATCCTCAAGATTTCACACCTTATCCTTAGGTGCTTCTTCCATATGAGTTGTAAATATTTGAATGCCCTTTCTATAACACTTCTTTAGCTACATTGATGAGATCTCTCAGACAGTAACTTCCCTTAGAATTCCTTGGACTATTCTTGGGTTCCCTTCCTCATCCATGCAAGTAAATTTCTTGTTATGAAAGTCTAAGACAACATTGTGTGGGTCCAAGAAATCCATACCAATTAGACTGTCATATGAACCCAGGGGAAGAATGTTCAAATATGCCTTGGTACTCAGCCCATTTATGTCCACTGGAAATGATTTAACCAGCTCAACAACATTTCTCTTGGCCTCCGTAGCCAACTACACAATCCAAGATTTCCCATGCTTGCTTCTTGGCAATTTCAATCTTTCCACTACCCTAGGATCTATATAGGTATGACTAGATCATGAATCTATTAAAATAGTAAAGGCATGGTTATTGATCATACCTTCTACTTCAATGATGTGTGATTGAAAGTCAACTTGTTTTTTGTCCAGGGTTGTATAGATCCTTGGAACACTTCTACCCATGTTCTCCACTATTTCTGCTTATTGTACATTATGGAAAGATCTCACTTTGTCACTTGTGTGAGAAAAATATCTATACTTATGGTCTCCTTTACAAAGCCAAGATTGAATGGGTTCCTACCTTGGCCTTTTCCCACCCACCTCAACCATTCTATGCTCTCTAAAATATGGATGTATTTGAGGATTGTTTCTGAAAAATGGTGGCTTGTTCCCTTTCTGCCTTTGTTCCCTCTTAAACTTCTTCTTGTATTCCCAAGCTCTTTGGAAATCAAGTTTTCCCTTATGCTAATCGTATAAGCACTTGGCTCTCCTTATATTTTCCTCCAAAGTCCTGGGATCATCATATTGAATCTTGTCATTAATAAATGAAGGTAGCCCACTCAAATACCTATGGATCTTAATGGTCTCGTCCTTGATTAAGGAGACATACTTCAATAGTTCTATAAATCTCCTTTCATACTCATCAATGGTCATGCTGCCCAGTTTGAGTTCAAAAAACTCTTTCATCTTTTTGTCATAATACCTCTTGGTTAAGTATTTCTTCTCAAAATTATTTTTGAATTCCTTCGATGTAACATTCTTCTCTTTGATATGTTGTACTTGCATGAGCTGATCCCAACACATGGATGCCTTTCCTTTTAGCTGATAAATAGAAATTCATCCTTCTGAGAAGAATAATTATGTAGTTGCAAATATTTTCTCATGCCCAACAACCATGTCTTGACATATTCATATTTCTTGTGCTCTCCATCAATGGTAGGAGGTTTGATATTGTTCATTTGTCCTTTCAATTCATCCACCCCAAACCTCCTATTCTTCCTGACAAGAGATGGACTTGATTTGTTGTGTGCTCTCCTATTGGGATGCCTTTAGGAGTGATGGTGATGTCTGTTATCCCTCCTTGATCTTCCTTTTCCCTGAAGGGTCTTGTGGCTTCCTGATTTGTTGGAACCACTCTCCTTATCCAACTTCTTTTCAATTATGTCCAATATTTTCATTAACTTCATATTGAAGTCTTCCCACTGCTCTTTGGATTTCTTAAGCCTTTCATTATCATCCTTGTGGCTCTGGACATCTGTCTGCAATTTTTTGATGGTCTTGTCTAGATTTACGTCTTCCTTTTTTCCTCCTCCATGTCCATTGGAGTTGGTTCCTTCCATACCCAACTGGAAATTCATCCCTCTGATTTCATCTTCTTGGTTGTAGACTATCTTTGTATCATCCATTCCTCAACACTTTGGTGATAACTCTGTTCCCTTTTGACATTTGTTAATTATGCAAAAATGTGCAGCCAACAAAACTTTGCAGGCTAACTATTCTTGATAATTTCATGAAAATACAAGCCATTCTGATTCATTAATATATCAGACTTATTTTCTGTCGATTTCTTGAGAAATTGACTATTCAGATCTAATTTCTAGGTGAACAGTTATATTCTACCGTTCAATATCTTTCCAATGCTTGTTTCCATGCTCAATTCTGAGTTTTGAGTAGGAAGTTATGTATACTTGAACAATTTGTATTTTCAATGATGTGATTCATGTGCATGGATTCTTCCATATTAGATTTGAATTGGCTCTTGGATCTATGTTGGATCCTCTCTTCATATTTACATCCCTCCTTTGCATTGTTGGGTGTAGGTCTGTACAAATTAAAAACCCCGCATGCTCCTTCTCTAATCCCTTCTCCCTTTTCAAAAAACCATTTCAGGAACTAGCCATGTTCTTTTAGCCCCCGAATGCATGTGACCACAGGATATCACCCGTTTCTACCAAATAGGCGCTTATCTGGAGCCTTGAGAGCTTTGGGGCTCCAGAACTTCAGGCTTCAGAAGCTCTTGCTACTTCATGCCTTATTTCTCTCGAACGTTGAACCAACTAATCCTTGTAAAGTGAATCCTCAAAGATTTAGGAATCTGCTGCTTCGAAGCTTCATGCTTCATGATTCTTGCAGATCCCACATTGATTTTCCCCCGAACGCCCAGATTGACAAACTCCCAAAGTCTCTTTAGCCTCCACTTACTAGTGTGCCACATGGTTGAGTTATGGAGTGGAAATATGGCTCCATCCAACAGACGACATGTGTCACATATTAATTGGGTCTGAAGGGCCATTGAAAAGTATGAAAAATGATGACACGTGGCATGTATCCCTTGTGTCCACATCACCCCAGGTGACTTCGGAAGATTGGGTCACCTCCATTACTTCGAAACTTTGGGCTTCGAAGTTTTATACCTCATTACACGGTGATCCTCCTGAACTCTAAATCGACAAAGTACTGGGTTGGTGATCCTTTGTGGCTTCGAAGCGTCGATGCTCTGGTGAACTTCTCAGCTAAACTCGACAATTCTTCTGAATGTTGAATTGATGAACCATTCCATGTCACTCCTGGTGACAACATTAAGTCGTGTCACTCTAACACTCCTGATCTTTGGGCTTCAAAGGATTTCTTAACTTCTTCCCATATTTCCTTCGATCGCTAAATCCCCGAACCATCAGAGTCTAGTCAGTGACCATGCACTAGAGGGGTACCACGTGGAAAAACAAAAGAAGCAGACACATGGCCCAATCTGAGGGGTGACACATAACAAGTTTTAACTGGCATGAAAAGTCTTTGAAGAGCACGGAACACAGTGACACATGGAAAACACCTATTGTGTCCACGTCGCCCTTGGTGACATCAACTAGCCACGACACTCTGGCACTTTGGCTTCAGTGAAATCTCCTTTGACACATCACAAGCCTCCTAGACCATCAAACTAGAAAATCCACTACAGTACACCTTTGGACCTTTGAGGCTCCGCAACTTCGGAGCTTCATAACTTTGGGCTTCAGATTTTTTTGTTGCAATACTCCACCTATCCTCTGAACGACTGAATATTGAACCTCCGAACTTTAGAACCCTCCGAGGTCCACTTAGCTCTATTTTCATCAATCCAGGTGGTGACGCATGGCCCCACTGCCAAGAGACACTTGTCAAGTCGCAATAGGTAGTAAGTGCCTATTAAAAGTACACAAAAAGGTGATACATGGCATGTTTAGGGGATTCCATGTCACCTTAGGTGACATCATCATGCCATGTCACATCCAGCCCTTCGAGACTTTGGCACTTCAGGCTTCAGGAGATTCCATTCCTGCACACCTGATAAATCTCGAATGTCGAACTTCCCAATGATACATGCCACTTTGGCGCTCTAGAACTTCGGATCTCCGAAACTTCGGAAGATCTCGTTGTTGAACACCGCACAACCCCCAAACTGCCAAACCTCGATCATCACTTAATCCTCAGACACATGTCCCTAGAAATGGACAGTCCGAATTGGTTCTGGACTTCATAACTTTGGGGCTCCGAAAATTTGGAGCTCTAGGCTTCGACAACTTCCTCTGCTATAGGTTTAAAATGACTGGAGGGGAGAAATCCAAAGGAAATTAATGCTTAACCTCCGTGCACTTTCTCTAAATCCAACTATTATGAGGGGTATGTCCATTCCTGAACGAATCCAAAAGCCCAAATTTATTTTTTGTGGTTCCAAACCCACGGTTACCACAGTCTCTTTTATATGTTGATTTTCTTAAACCACTATACCTCATGATCTTCTAAACACGACCAAGGTGTTCTCTTAGCACTGAGGGATGCTCTGCAATTTGAATTTTGTCTCTCTCTTGACAAGAATTCCCTCTGAGCTTTTGCTTTTATAACCACTTATATGACCCAATTCGGCTCAGTGTCGAAACTGGGCTTTGATACCAATTTGTAATGTCCCCAGCCTTACCGGCCAGGCCATGCCACTTCAAAGACTACTCTGATACCAATTTTTAACACCCTGATCCTTCTTCTGGGCAATGTCACTTGAAATAAAAACAAAACAAAACTGCTCACTCTTTTCTCATAATTAACACTATCCATACCCACGCATAGACTTGTTGGGCTATGACAGACATAACTCTTTGTGGAATATCATACATATGATATTAAAGGGATAATATGCATTTCTTATATACACAAATTAATGTAGAAATCACAACAATTATCTAACAATAGCTTATATAAGAAAATATATAACTATCATGACATGTACAGGTTACACAATATAAATTAACATAGAATTGGTACTTACCTTTTTATAAAAGTCACCAATTGCACGCAGACCTTCCATGAACCTCCCAGCCTTAAGCCGCGCTGCTCCAAGTTATTAGTAGTGGGTCACCCTCGAGTTGGGACTAAACTCTACCCAGGGTAAAGGGAATCCTAGGCTAGGATGAGACTATGGAAACCTACAAAATGCAATAGGAAGGATTCCCTCCCAGGAGCCTACTTACACCCACCATTCAAAGACTCTCATTCCCTAGATGCATGTCCCATCCCGGGAATATACACCTTCTTTGTTCCACAGTCCATCGACTGCTCCACTTCCCTTCCAAGGCTTCAACAACAGGCCAGATCAGGAATTCTCAAAGCTTTGTAGCTGTTGCTGGACTCTGTCTAGGAGGAATCACTTTCCCCAACAATCTCTTTCACCTAGAGAGAGTTTATCATAGAATTGACAACCTTCTTCTTCAATCTTCAGTCCTGACAACTCGCCTCTTTAACCATAGGCCTGACAACCTACTTCTTGTATCCAACTCCTAAATCAAATGGGTAACCACAATAGAAAAATAGGTATGGTCTCTAGTAATGATAACAAGCCACACCAAACCAGAGAAAGACGTGGGATGCAACAAAAAAATGGCTAGGGGCACGATATGGTTCATGTGTGGTGCAAGCATGTTATGCCTCATAGGAAAAACAGGTTATCTTCATGCATTTACTGGTTTAAGAGAATTGTAGAGGTAAAACGATGGACGAAATGGTTGTGTGAATGTTCTCTGTGTCTGTGTGCATGCGTGAGTGGGGAGCATAGCAAGAATGGTGAGAGAACCCCCACAACGAAGGATCTTCCCCCATAAAACTGCATGTGTCTATGTTGACACATGGCTCTGTTGGGAGCTCGTCCCTCTCCACTTTGAGTTCGTTCCTCCCTCCAAAGGAACTTAGGATAACAGGGTTTATTCCCAAACCTTAGTATTTTAGGAAATACATTATAATATTCCCTTGGTAATAAGTCCTCTAGCTTATCCCTTTTTCCTAGCCTCTTAGCCCCCTTCCCTTTCCCTTCCTAGTGGATCTTAGCCCCCCATAAATCTTTCTTCGTGGTCAATTTACACGCAACGATGTTATTATATTACTGATGTGAGTATTTAAATATACAAAATCAGGCTCCTTGGCCTTCATCATCTAGGCTCTTCGGCCTAATAAGCACATAAGCGTCCTATCTTATAAACACTTGGCTCACCATCCTCTAAACATCATTACTATTCATCACGGGCTCGACCTTGAGGTATTACAGTCGCTTTCCCAACTTTTAGAAGAGCATTTGACATAGTGCCTAGAACTAACCTTAGAAATATATTAGAGGAGATAAAATTTACTTATGAGTTGAAATATGTGGTGTTAAAGTTGTATGATAACATTATTTCCATGTTTAGAAACATCAAATGCTGGTCGAAATATATTAATTGTAAGATTGGAATTAAGTAAGGTCATCCCATGTCATGTACCCTTTTTGGCATATACATCAATAAGTTAGAGGTATGTTTGGAATAAGAAAGGTGTGTCGGCATGGTTTTTGTTGGAATAGTCATCATCCTTATTCTTTATGCTAATGATATTACTCTTATGGAAAGTTGTTCCTATGATCTCAACAAGAAACTAACAATTCTCAAGGATTTTTTCTCTATTACAAGTATGATTACCAACACAAACAAAACAAAGGTTATGATAATCAAATCCAAAAATACAACTTTGAATAAATTTGTATATGACAACAATAGCTTAGAGGAAATGTCTTCATACAAATATGTTGGAATCAATATACATCACAAGCTTAACTATAACTATAGCATTGAGAAAAGGGTAAATGATGGGTGGAAATATTAATTTGGTTTCAAAAGAAATTATAAATCAATGGACCTTTATCTATCGGATTAAAAAAATCCTCTTTGAGAATCTTATCACTCATGTTATCGTATATGGTTGTGAGGTTTGGGGATGCAACATCTTTAGAGAATCATGGAGAAATTCTTTATGACTTATAATATTAAAATGAAATGAAATACACCCTATACTATCCTCCTCATATAAGAAAGTATTTCCCACATTGAGAGCATGGATATGACTAGGCACGTAAGGTATATAAACAAGATAAACTACATGGAATACAATAGGCTTACTAGGATTGCCTCAAACTCTAATAAAAACCACTTGTAGCTCAAGCAAGGTTGGCATAAAGATTTCAAGTCTTGGATAAATCATTAGGAATTGAGGAAGAGATTGTTCTATAGAATATTGATAATACTAAAATATTATTAGATCTAAATTTAAGGAGAAATTGTGGTGTGATAAAGAATCATAGGGTAAGAGAAAATGAAGATACTATAATGAGGTGATTAAACCTAATATAGAAAACCAAACATATCTTTGTGTGTTCTAACTACCGTAAAGAAGAAAAATATCATTTCTAAAAAAAAAAAATTAACTCTCATGAGCCCCATGATAATGAAATAGGGAATTGGATAATTCTAAAATCACATGGGATGAAATAATTTATCATCTTTGGGACACTAAGAGGGATGAAGTTGAAAATAATTTTCTCTTAGATTGTCTTGTGTACACCCACACTAGATCTCGATTTTAGAATATTTGTTACAATACCAACCTTCCTAACCTTTTAACTCATCAAAACTATGATGTTGTAGGAATATTTATCTTCAAGATTTTCAAACATAGAAATAAAATTCTAAAACAACCAAGTAATTCCTTAATTTTTTTTTTTTAAGATTTGATAGAACAAAGTTGTTTTGAATGGATGGTAATGACCATCACATCATCATTATCACATCATCATTATCATCATCAATAATCATAATATTTTATGTATATTATTATTTTTTTAAATAGTTAAATAAACCTCCACTATTAGTCTTACTTTTATGTATATTATTATTTTTTAAAATAGTTAAATAAACTTAAACTATTCTTCTTATATATGGTAAGTTGGGTTTGGTTGAGGTTTTGTTTGTGGTCGTGATCATGTTTTTGTTCATTGTTGTGGTACTTGTTGCAGTTTCATAGCCATTGTAAAATTCAAGTGTAAACTACTTAGTTATGCATTATAAAAGTTTCAAGCTATTATTTTCAAAATTTCCTTAAAATGGTTTAAAATCAAAATCAAAAGTGTAAAATTTTTAGTTGTTTGTAAAAACTTTAATGTATTATTTTATAATTCTTTTATTTTATTTTTTTCTACTTTAAAATTAAATATGCAATACATAAATAAATTGTAAATTTTTTTTTTAGGCATAATGTTAAACTAAAATCAAGTTACTATTTGGTTTCATATATCAGATTAAGGCTAAATGTTATTTGAAAGAGATTTATTCTATTGTAGTTGTCTCACTGATGACAACTTAGGGATACTCTCTTTCTTTAAGATACTCTTTAGGATAAAACTACTTTTTATCCTTGGAGAAAGACCTAAAACCATATCTGATTAGCTAAGAACCCATCTTCCTCAGATGTAAGGAAACATGTTAATATCCCAAGTGCTAGAGGAATATGGCATGAAGAGTAGTCTTCCCCTTAAGGACCACCAAAAAGTCATTTTAGGTGGCATGATTTTCCTTGAATAACAATGATAAGTCAACTTACATTTGTAGATAATAGTCACTGATGGTTGTCTCCTAAATTTTTCAACCTTCAAAAAATGTAAAAGCTTTAAATTGTAGTTTTAAAAAAAAGACTATGTTGCATGTAGATTTGATTTCTTTAAAGTATATATATATATATATATATATATATATATATATATATATATATATATATAAGAAAGAAAAGTGATACAATATTTAGGGTTATAGTCCTAGCCTCAATTTAAACAATTTTTGACATATAGTTACATCATCGGGTGCAAACAAAATTTGGCATATAATTACATCATCAACTTAGCTCTTAATCAAATTAGTTCATCATCAACTTAGTTTCCTTATGTTCAAGGAAAATTAGCTCTTAGCCAATCAAATTTTTTTTTTAGGTTATACTCTACAACCCAAATGGATTTCAACCTAAACATGAAATCTAGTATCCCCCACTATCATTGATAAGGTTATAGCAATGAGGTAAGGTGCCTTCCATTAACATCGAGCCTTAAACCCACACACAAAATCATAAACTGTCCTCTTATATATATATATATATTTATATTTATATCCAAAATTTCTAAAAATGTTAAGAATATTTAATATAACATTATATATATATATATATATTTAACATATTTAGAAATTTGAAATTTTGGAGAGGTATTAAAATTTTTAAAGAATAATTTTGTATTTCATTATTCAATATTCATTTTATTAATTGTAAGCACACATACATATTAGAAAGGTGGTAAAATCTATCATAACTTAGTTGTACATTTAGCTTGAAGATTAGTTCCTATTTTTGAATGTGTGTTGACTCATCAAGTTATTATTCAAGAAAAACCACACCATTTGAAAAGACAAGTTCTTAGCCAATTAGAAGCAATTTTAATTATTATTCAAGAACCAAAAAGTGATTTAGGTCTAAAAAGTTCCATATAAAAGCCACTATCTCTTACTACAACTATTGAAACTATAACATTGACCTCTTGTATTTTCAAATAGCATGTAACTTTACTCGCATACATGAAGTAATATACTACCTTCAATTACAATCTAATCTGGTTAATTATATATATATATATATATATATATATATATATATATATAATTCACTTCACTTTTATTTTAACATAATAATTTTTTTATGAAATACTTATTAAAATTTTAATAAAAAATATATCTATGGTTGATATTGATGTTAAAATAATTAAATATTGTTTCACACATTCACACAATATATAGTTAAACAATATACACTTACAAAAAATAATTAATACTTATAAATCAGAATATATACAGTTTTATATAAAATAATTTTAAATAAAATAATATACATTTCAATTCTTAAGAGGTTACAGGTTCAAATCCAGAAGAGAGTAGAGTATATGTATACTTTCTTAGACTTTACCAATCAAATCTCTGGGTAGAGGGGATCCCTTATCCCATAAACAAGAGAATCTCATACACCAATTTGATATGTTAACTTGACCGTAACCTTAAAAATAGATTATTATTATTATTATTATTATATCGCAATCAATACTTAACAATTTTATAAATTTATAATTACCTTTAAAACGGTGATTCATCTTATATACGTCATTTATTTACTTCGTATACCAACTTGATGTCGTCACCATGCATACAAACAATTACATGTCATATCGATATACACAGTATCTAGTCAGTGTCGTGAATCCGTGTCATGGGGCATCTATAAAACTAATCTCTATCCTGCGTACTATTTCTCGGTAGAATACAAACGACTTTGATTACACTATGAACTTATTTTAATCTTAAAAACACAACTTCTCATTGTCGGCTACTGAAATCGGGGTGCGGGAGAACATGAAAGAAAGCTCAAACGACCTTTCAAAATTGATTTAACTCGAAGGGTTGCCGTAAAACTGCAACTTGACCTTTCAAAATTGATTTAACTCGAAGGGTTGCCGTAAAACTGCAACTTGTCATGTTAAGTCATCTTCATTAAAAAAAAATCCATTAAAATTTTTCAGCCCAGCACATAGTCTCGCCCACCGGCAGGAATGCAGCGCTTAGTGCCTGCACGCCTGGTCAATTAATAACACACTTCACATTATTCGATTCGGACTTTGTTTAAATAAATCTATACAGGGTTAAGGATGGCCGCCCCGACATCGCAATACCGGGTTAGGGACGGCCGCCCCGATATTCCTGCCGGTGGGCGAGTCTATGTGCTGGGCTTAAACTTTTTAAGAAGATGACCTTGCAGGCAACCGTTCGAGTTAAGCTGAGCTCTCCTTTGACCCGACTCTACAATCGGGCGGGCAGCCCATCTTTTTCAGGACATTGAAGAGATCCCTCCGATGACCCGACTCTACAATCAGGCGGCCAGCCTATCTTTTTCACGCCAATAACAGTGAAGAGATCTTCAATCATTCTATCTATATATATCCTTGACTCTTCCGAATAACAGAAAATCTACGCCACTAGTACGTCGGATGCGACTTCAGTTTCACTCTGCAAGCAAACCCTTGGACATTGGCATACGTTAATGGCCGCAGTTTATTCTATTTCTGTCTTGCCCAGAGGCGTGAATATATCGGCATCTCAAAATGGTAAGTTGAGAAACAAAATGGCATATATTATAAATTCGAATTCGGCATTGTATTGTTTTCTGTAATGAACTATTTATGGGGCGCTCTCATTTTGCATAATAATTTAGGCACTCAGTTTTATCCAAATTTTGCAAATGGTTCTTCTGAATCCCGTAAAACCGTTTCGGTCTATTTCCAGTACATGGAACGGTCAAAGCGCAACTTCTTCCGGTTGCGAGGCATATGGATTTCTGTAGCTCGAAAGCCAGTTCTCATGGAGGAGGAATATTTGGCCTCCAATGGAGTAAAACCCAAAGATATGGAGACAGCCAAATGATGTTGGGGAAATCTGCCTTCACATTGACAAGTGAGTGCTATGCGTTCCTGTATTTTTGATCTTGAATTGAGTAGATTTGTCATTATGTATGAGGGAATGAGTTCATGAATGGATAAAAGGTTAATCATGTTTTTTTTCTGGGAAAGGTAAAGTTTAAAGTTTGATTTTGTTTTATTTATTTTTTCAAAATTTGAATTATTTAATTTTTACATGTTAAGTATTCAAATCTTTGTAAATTTTTTAGTTTATTTAAGATTAAAATAAGTTGATGTGTTTTTAAGCTAAGGTAGAAATGATATTGTGCAATTTTTTAGATTATCTAAATATAAAATTAACTTAACTGAATTGATCTCAATTATATCAACTTTATCTCAATTTTTAGATGAAGCTTCGTTACCCTTGGATCCTCGTCTTTGTTGACATGGTTATTATTTTCCTGAACATCCCTAATGGCCAAATTTTCTCAGCAATACATCCATATTGGTCGAATGTAGGTGGTAACGGGAGCCGAGTTATAAGTGGTAAGAGGAGCCGAAGTACAAACGTCCAGACGAGGGCTTTTTCAGAGGAACAGGAAGCCTTGGTTAAAAAATCATGGAATGCCATGAAACCAAACGCTCCCCAACTAGGGTTTAAGTTTTTCTTAAGGTAATTTTATATTAGCAATCTGTGTGTGCCCTTTAACTAATCTTCATCTATAAAACCATAAAAAGTCATTGAGTTATACAAAATGTTTATTTTGTTGCAGAGTGTTTGAGATTGCACCTTCAGCCAAACGGCTATTCTCGTTTTTACAAGATAGTGACGTCCCAATCGAAAAGAATCCAAAGCTCAAGGCGCATGGTCTTATAGTTTTCAAAATGGTAAGATTTATTAAGATTATTACGAATGAGTGTAAACATGATTCTTTATATCAACTTACTGCTGAAACCCACTTCCATACGGGATTACAATATGTAATAGAACCAGAAGCAACAAATATCCAAGCTAGATGCATTCTAATACTATAGATGAGGG
>JZKD02S1673540.1:815521-826033 GCA_000966675.3 Picea glauca
ACAATCTAAGCATTTACAGCTTAGCGCAAGCCAGAAACAAAACCACAACCGAACCACCACAGAGCTGGCTAAGCACTAGTTCTTTGGGTTTAAACATAGAACTCAGCCAAGAATGAGACGCTTACACTAAGAAACTAATTCTTAGTGGCATTCGACTCAACAATGAAAAAGATTTTCTTCTTTGGACATGGAACCAATCCACAGGAATAGTCACGGCTAGCTCTGCATATTACTGTATCCTTTACACCTTCAACTGTAATGACGGGCAATGGTGGCACAAAACTATTTGGTCGGTGAAGGTAGCGGTCAAAATCATATGCTTCCTGTGGCTATGCTTAGAAGATAGACTACTTACAGGTATCACACAGGGATGTACATCACACAAAGACATCCTCCATTATATGGCAGAATTTGATGCTAGCTCTACCAATAATCAAGCGATGGCTGGCTTGGAAGGTTGGCACAGGACAACGCATCATCCTTGGGAGAGATCCTTACATTGGATGTGAGGACAATGTCCAACTTTCCAATGCGCTCTTACAACACTTACACAATCTAAGCATTTACAKCTTAGCGCAAGCCAGAAACAAAACCACAACCGAACCACCACAGAGCTGGCTAAGCACTAGTTCTTTGGGTTTAAACATAGAACTCAGCCAAGAATGGGACGCTTACACTAAGAAACTAATTCTTAGTGGCATTCGACTCAACAATGAAAAAGATTTTCTTCTTTGGACATGGAACCAATCCACTGGAATAGTCACGGCTAGCTCTGCATATTACTGTATCCTTTACACCTTCAACTGTAATGATGGGCAATGGTGGCACAAAACTATTTGGTCGGTGAAGGTAGCGGTCAAAATCATATGCTTCCTGTGGCTATGCTTAGAAGATAGACTACTTACAGGTATCAACTATCAAAAATGTGGAGGAATTGGTCCTTCAATCTGCACTTTATGTCTTAAGGCAAAAGAGTCAGTCACACATCTTTTTGTGGACTGCCCGATTACACAAATGATTTGGGGTCAAATACTCACTTCCTTGAGAATTGACTTTGAGTGGAACAAGGCTACCATCGAAGAAAATCTCAAATTTTGGTTCCTCAAATTGCCAAATCATAAACACATTCCCCTTCTGCTTATGTGGGAAATTTGGAAATTTAGAAATAGAATTCTGTTTGACAATCTTACCAAGAATGTTCAAGGACTCTACCAGAAAATTCTCACCTCTTTACAAGAACATCTACCTAAAGAGGAAGCAGATAAAACAGACACACTACTTAACCCGGCCTACTTCAACAATAACCCCATTGGCTTCTTTGATGGGGCAGCTTCAATAGACAATTGTGGTATAGGTATTTACTTAAAAATCACTCATGGACACAACATCCAAGAACATTTTGTTGGAGGCACAGGGAACAATATGAAAGCTAAGTTGCTGGGATTGTGGGGACTTCTTTATCTTGCCACTCATCTCTCTATCAAGAAATTAATGGTGGCAGGGGACTCTAAGGTTACTATAGACTGGATTAGTAACAAAGCGAAACTAGAGATAATTTACCTTAGCCAATGGAAGGATAAGATTAGCAACTTAAAGCAAGGCTTTGAAACCTTAAATTTTATGCACATTCACAGACAATTCAACAAAATAGTTGACAACCTATCCAAGAAATCTCTAAAAGATGAACCAGGGTGGCTTTATTTTGAAGAGTTTTTTAATGGAACTATAGTTAGAGAAGACAAACTACAGATCCTATAAGGTGACAAAAATCAGAAATATTATAAGGGGAAAAAAAATGGAAAAAGACAAACATTGTACTCTCATGATTCAGTTGAATAGAACAAGACTTTTCTACACTTGGAAATCCGTTTATTGTAATTAGAAGTTTCATTTGATTCTATAAGAATAACAGTGGAACTATTTTTTTCGTGTGAAAAAAAAATGTGAATATTACAACATTCATTAACTAATTAACTAAAAGAAGATCACCTTTGAATTTCACACTTCCATTGCTTCATAAATGAGATATAAATATATCTAGATATAAATACAAATACTCTACAATAGGTGTAATGTCTAGAAAAACTAAATCTAATTCGCTAAGTGCTTCAACATTTACAACACTTAAATTTTGTCTATGAAACCCTACACCACTTAAATTTTGTCTATGAAACCCAAAGAGATATGATTTCACCATTGTTTACAAACTCTCTAATAAAATGATACCTAGTATTAATATGTTTGTTTTTTTGTGAAAGACATGGTTCTTTTAGAGAGGGATGTCACAATATAGTGGAGTTGGTCCTTCTTGTCCTTGTTGAAGATAACCAAATACTCTACGCAATCAAACTATTTGACAAGTTGCTACATACTCATCTTCTACTCATGATATTGTCACAATGGGTTGCTTCTTGGATTCCCATGAAATCAAACTTAAAAAAAGATGGAAGACATATTGTGAAGTACTCTTCATGTCACTATATCCAACCAAGGAATCATTGCTAGTGTTGGAATATTATATACAATATCTTGTTGTTCCAACAATATATCTCAGAATTATTTAGTCAACTTTCCAATGTGAACGTTTAGTGAGACTGCCAATGAATCTCTTGAATAGAGTTGGATCTACATTGGATCTCTTATCCTCTTTGCTAAGATTTTTCCCCTATTACACTTGGATTTGGTGTTGGTTTACATTTCATCATCGGCATACTTTGTTTGAAACAAAAAAAAATCCAAAATCTAATTTGATGACTTTAATACCAAGGAAATATCTCATTTAACCCCAAACCTGTCATTTCAAATTCTTTTGTCATGGCTGATTTAAACTTCTCTACTAATAGAATTCTCATGAAGGTCATATCATCAACATATAAACAAACAACCAATATTTGTTGCATCATTTATGGAATTAAACTGTGTGAATAGTTTTGAAGAATCAATATTTAACCTCTCGTATTCACCATTGTATACAATGTTGGCTCACTACTCTTCTATTGAATCCATAACTAATCATAGATGAATCAATCGTTCTATACAAGCTCTTAGAGATTTCTTAATCCCATAGAGAGATTTCTTCAATCTTTACACTTTATCTTCATGTCCTTTTATCACATATCCTAATGATTTCTCTACATGTACTTCTTCTCTAAAATCCCATTTAAGAATGTTGACTTTACATCCATTTTGTAACATCCCCACTTTCAAACCCAAAATTAGTGATCTATATTGTAAATGTAGTGTATGGCCAAGAGCCAAAGCGATGCAATATGTAACTAATGTAAATTGAATATAATGAATAAAATGTATGGCTATGGACACAAACGAAGGAAGAATTGGGGAGATAGTTATCCACAAGAGAGTGAAGGGGGTTCAAGGGGAGGAGATTATGCATGTTTATTAAATCCAAACCATTTATTTCTAAATTATCCTTACCATGAACCTTCCATTAGTTGTTGAATGTTCTATAGTCTAATCACTGAATTCATGTAAGAGGGTTCGTGTGAGAGTCACTTCCAATAGTTATTGAGAGCATGGGGGTTGAGTACAATCAACTTGGGGAATCTAGTGCAAGTCAAACAAACAAGAGAAAGAAGGGAAATTTGTATGGGTAGGGGACTATAATTGCACATTCACATTTTTGGATAGATAATAGTTTTTACATGGATTTTTCTCACCAACAATGGATTTTTGAGTGTCGAAACTTGAAGGTATATTTTGTGAGAAAATTTGGTAGGTGTTTGGAGCTTATGAATTCATGGATAAGAAGGTTGAGTGCCTTGGAGTAACGTGCTATTAAAAATTCATCAAGGAAGCATGCATTTGGGTGTTGAGATAATTCATGTTTGTAGTTATAGAATTCTTGGGGTCCACGTAAGTAGAGCTCATGTCCAACCTATGTTGGAATCCCTAGAGGGGAGTGGAAAGGCCCGAGGGACTGTGAGAGTGAAGGGGTATTTCATCCATTGGGTTGTGTAGGTTGAGGGGAAGAGAGATGGTGGACTCAAATTAGTTGTGATTTTGATTGCTGAGAGGGGGAAATTAGCTAGCCTTAGGGAACACCATCTCTTGTGGATTCATAGCCCTAGCTCGAGGGTATTTTCTATTGAGAACTACAACAATAAGGCTATGCTTAGGAGGAACATATGACCTCGACAGTGGGTTGAAAATTTATAAGATATGTGTTCTATTTGATGTGTTCATTCATGTATAATGTTGATATAGCTGCTATGCAATTTACGATGAGATATATTTGGTTATTATTGCTTGCTGTGAGTAGAATGATGCATTCAAATATTTATTTAATTGAATAATTTTGTATGGATTTAGTTGTTGCACTGCATAGTTAATAAATTGCATTTATGTTTTAAGCAACATATATAGTTGCATGAGCTTGAATGTCATGTTGTGTTTTATTTTTGCATTTAGAATTAGTATCATAAATTTAGTTTGGATCATTTTGGCAAGTGACATGACCCAGTTGGGGGTTGGTTACGTTACATAGTGGTATCAAATATTATGGTTCAGCAATGGACCCATATAGGCCAAGAACCAGTGTGAATTTGGGTAAACTTCATTGTAAAGATTTTTCTGTGACGAATTTGGGGGAAAATGATGAAAATTAGAGAGAAATCCCCAAATTCAAGAGAAAAATCCAAGTTTAAATGACTCTAGACTTTCTGAGAGAGGCTCAATGAATTAGATCTATAGAATTGCAGAGTTAAATTCGATGTAGAAGGTCAAAATTTGATTTTTAATGGATGCATGTAGCACTTGACAGAGTTCATTGAATCAATGGTTGAGATCATGTTTTATCTTGAGATCAATGACTTATATTCGTTGAGATAAATTAAAAAAATTATATTTATTTCTCTATTTAATAAGGTCGACCATGCGAACCACCAATATTCATTTTCAGAAGTTGGGAGGATGAAACAAATTGATGCTCTGGATTCGTTTTTGGTTGATGGGAGGTTGGAGTCGATCGACAGTCAAGATAATTTTGGTTGGGAGATCGACGATCCATATTGACCTAGGATTTTATCAAAAATATCTAAGTGTTGAAGCTCGCCAACAAAATTCACCGACGACACATGGTTAGATCGACAATATTGGCGAAGAGTTGGGCTCAACCAAAAGAAGTGTTTGATGGTCAATGGTCGAGTCTCGATAGAGTTGGAAAAAGTTTGATAGATCAATGGCTGAGATATTTTTTGAATGATGGATCGATGGTCCAAATTCATTGGGAGTTTGATCGAAAATTTCTAAGTGTTGGTGTCGGCCAAGAGAAAGCTTCAATGATCAATGGGTCGATGGTCATGTGTTGGCTGATTCGGTGAAGTGTTTTGATAGAGAAACAAAAATTGTTGATGTTAGATGGGCCAATGGTAGGGTGTTGGAAAATTTGACAAAGTTTTTCAATTGAGCAAGTGAAATCATTGATGGTCGATGGGTTGATAGTCGGGTGTCGACTGATTCGATGAAGTGTTTCGATTGAGAAAGAAAAATTGTATATGGCTGATGTGACGTTAGTCAAGTGTTATCTGATTCAATGAGGTGTTCTAGTCATCCAAGGGAAATGGTCGATGGTTTTGATGATTACAATTGCGTGAGACATCCTCCAGGACTCAGACTAAGTGAGTTGACCTGAGAGAGATCCCATGAGTTGGGTGTTCCCATGAGATGGGTGTGTGGTTCCTCTCTGAGACGTAGATTGAACGTTGTTCCCTTGTGTGGGGTGAGGAAGACCATGAGTTGGGTGTGTGTTTTATCTCTCAGATGGAGATGGAATGTTGTGTGCCACTTTGGGATGAGGAAGCCCATGAGCTGGGTGTGTGTTTTCTCTCTCGGATGGAGATGGAATGTTGTGTGCCACTTTGGGGTGAGGAAGCCCATGAGCTGGGTGTGTGGTTCCTCTCTGAGAAAAAAGATGGAATGTTGTGTGCCCTTGTGGGGTGAGGAAGCCCATGAGTTGGGTGTGTTGTTCTCTTTGAGACGGAGATGAAACGATGTATTGGTCTCCTTTGTGTAGAGAGTTGAGATGATGTGATGATCCAAATGGTTTTCCTGTGAGACACAGTGAGAAAGCGATATGTTGAGTTGGGCGTGCATGTGGCTGAGCATAGGTGAACGTGATCCTAGTATTTGAGCACTAGTGAGTATGATTCTTCTATCTGACGTAGTGAGAAAGAGACCTGTTGAGTTGGACGTGCCTATGGATGAGCACAAGTGAACGTGATATTAGTGGTTGAGCACTAGTGAGTGTGATTCTCCTATGAGATGCAGTGAGATAGAGATGTGGATATCCCTGTGGTTGAGCACAGATGGATGTGCCCCTAGTGGTTGAGCACTAGTGGGTGTATGAGATCCCTTACTATATTGTCCAAGATTCAGACTTACTAGTAACCCTATTTTTTATGTAAAGGGTACAGGTCGGCCCCACCATAAAGTAAAAGATAATTAATGTAAAAGATAGTTAATGTAAAAGATAATTAATATGGTAGTTATTAATTATGTTTTGAGTTATTGAGGTCGGCCCTATTGTGCCAATAGACACATTATTTGATGTGACAATTCTTATATAAATAAAGGTGAATTCCCATTGAGGAAACACACTTAACATTGTGTCATCTCATGATTTCAGAAGATGTGGTATGAAATTATGAGAATTACAACACCCTCTTGTGTGTTGGGTTTAGTGATGGTGTGGGAGGTCATTCTCTTGAAGAATATAGCAAATTATTGGCTGTGTTTTCTTCCCTTTTTGAGAAGGGTTTCACGGGATACTTCTTATGTTCTTGTTCATGGTTATTCTTCTTGTGATATTGGTTTGGTGCAATAGTTATGGTTCAAGTTTATGCTAAACAATAAGAAAAATAACAATACATCATCTTACCATAAAATCAACATGGTATCAGAGAGGTTCTTGAAGAAGACCATATGCACAGTGAAAAGACAAATTTGACAGCTGTGGAAGCTTGCAGACTCCTAAGAGAGGGCCAGACCTTCTCCATTTCTGTGATGAAGATCGAAAGCTGGCCGGAGGCCTATCAGACCTGACTCGGCTCTATGAGGAGGGCTGACTGCCCAAATAAGATGGTTGTAGGCTTGGGAACAAGATCAGCCATTAACCATAGGCTCATTGAAGTCACTATAATAAGGAAGAGCCCTAACTACAAACCCGTGACAACACAATTAAGGAGACCTTGTGGCCAAGTCTAAATTATGATTTCTATCTCTATAAGGTCGTCATTTTGTACTTGTATTTACTTCTTTGCTAGAACATAGTATTTGTTGTGTTACATGGGACTTTACTAGCATAAGAGATTTGTTTGTTCTCTTAAATCTTTTATAATATTAGATCCGGGATATATTGTATTTTCATAGTTGTTATCCAATAGAAGGTTGTCCTATAGCTCCATACTATCATCTTTTGATGTCATATATTGATGCAAGTATTTAATGGTGGTGCTAGTGTATATCCCAGTGAATATAGAATGATGTTGTTGATGTCTTGCCTATGATGTTCCATCTACTATTGAAGTTTTCTCCACAGGAAATTATAATCGCTTGCCTAAGTGCATTGAAGATATTGGTAAGAAAACAGTGCTTGCTGAAGAAGAACAAGATTTACCCTTACCTAAAATGAACACATTTTTACGATAACAATTGTTGAAAGTATTTCCACCAAAAGAAATGTCTAGTGTACCTGTATTTGATGATAGAGAAGTATTGTTTTTTGAAAGGGAATTCAAAGTTTAGGTTAAATTGGGCTATCATGGGCATATATCACTTTGGAAAACACTTCATCTAGAGTTGCTTGTAGGTGGGAAGAGTGGACTGGTGAAACTTATTGAACCACAAAGGTTTAGTATTGGAGATGATCTGGAGCACATAATGGCCGAGGAAGAAAATCTATTTGCAATATTATATTATGATTTGCACAATATTGTATTGCATTATTAATAGATCTGAAATACAACAACAGTGGTTGCTTGAAGTTTTTGGTCTTAAATATTTGTTCTAGCAGTTCAAGGGTATTTCAGACAATCAATACATTGGTTGATAGCAAGGAGATTCTCATTATTACTCATGTCATTTACAAACAAAAATAAAGCCTTGATTACACTCTTGAGGTCAATCTTTTGGAATGTTTGTTATTTCCAAAACTTATCATTACATGTCAACTCTAGGTCAACATGCTCAAGCACTTGTTCATGATGAAATCCAAGATTGAAGTTTCAATATTGTCAAACGTGTTGAGGAATATTTGTGACAACGTTAGAACAACAAGTGTTGAAAGTGACAGTAGTGTACTTCTGAACAAAACAACTACAAGGTTGATGCAAAGACGTATATGGTATAAGGTGGCTATAGGGGAAAACACGTCTGTTTATAGAATGTAGCAGTGGCAGGTGGCCACATGAAGCTACAACAACATAATTTTCCTTCTAGTCTATGGTAAACAAACAAGGAATGTCATTTCTCATCATGACATTGACAAGCAAGAAAAATCTTCATCGGTGTACACTCTCAGGTATGCACTTGTATATATTATTTTCATCATTTTCATGAGGCTACTTGCAGGAAGAAGGAATTGTTGTTGCAATCGTGGATCCAAAAGGATCTCAATGCATTCATAGGAAAAACACACTGGAAGTGAAGACTCCAGGTTTTATTGTTTTAATTATCATGCCTCTAACCTACATTTCTAAGGTTTCTACATTACAAGTAGGTGTTGTAGCTATGACAACAATACTTAAAATTGTTTTGATTCTAGAGATGTACTCATGAATCTGCTCTAGGATATATTCTTGTCTTGTTTCCTTTTGTTTCTTTCTTTGTTCCAGGCAAGTTAACAACAAAGGAAGATGGTTATCCTTCAGACTTTAGAGGGAGTCACTTGACTCAGAGGGAGTAAAAACTATTTGAGAAGAAGGAAAATAGAATACCTTCTCCCCTTTAGTAGTTTAGAGGGAGACCATTATTTAATCCAGTTGCTCCAGTTGATATTCCCAGAGACTTTGTTATAGGCCATGAAAGTTATGTCTAAGCTCGACAAACTCTGCAAGGGGCAGAGGGACATGTAGCTAATGGGAGTGTCGAGAAATATAAGGCAATACTTGTAGCCATAATATTCCCACAAACATACGGAGTTGTCTATGATGAGACATTTGATCCAGTAGCTTGATACACTTCCATCCATACTATCATCCATGAGTTGGAAACTACATCAGATGGATGTAAAGACAACCTTTCTCAATGATGAGATTGAGGAAGAATTTTACATCGAGAAGCCAAAATGATTCGTGATATACGACGAGAAATCTCATGTGTACAGGTTGAAGAAATCCCTGTATGGACTAAAGCAGACTCCTCGTGCTTGGTACAAGAATATGGATGGATTCTTGATGAGTTTGGGTTTCAGAAAGAGTTTTGATGATCCAAACCTGTATTATTACATTATTGGTGACGAGAGACTGATTTTGGTGACTTATTCAGGAAGCCTTGTTGTTAGATACAAGCAAGCTTTGACTTCTGATTTTGAGATGAAGGATCTGGGTATGATGCACTACTTCTTGGGAAAATAAGTATGACATAGGAATGATGAGATTTTCCCTAGTCAAGGAAAATATACAATGGGGACATTAAATAATTTCATAATGACAGAATGCAAATCCATGACTACACCGATGATGATGGATTTGAAGAAAATGAGTGATGATGATTCATATGAGATTGATCCATAGCTGATTGGATCACTAATGCATATGGTTAATACCAGACCCGATATATGCTATGCAATGAATGTACTTAGTCAATTTATGATTCAGCGGAGACAAACTCACTGGATAGCATTGAAACATGTATTGATATATCTATGAGAAACAATTGGATATGGTATGAGATATGCCTTCAGTGTAGACTTGAGTTTATAGAGTACATAGCATTGAGTATGGAAGTCCACGAAGCAGTGTGGCTTCACAAGATTATGACAGATTTATTTGATCATGAGATGGATCCTATTATTATTCATTGTGATAACTAGAGCTATGTGAAGCTCTCTGAGAGCCCTATGTTTCATGATAGATCGAAACACGTTGAGATAAAATCAGAAACATGGTGCATATGAAAGAAGTACATGAGCAATACCCTCCTACACATGAGAAGATTGCAGATACCTTCACCAAACCAATTTCCAAGACGAAGTTTAGGTACTTCCATGAGAGACTTGGCCTAGTGAAGAATCCCTCCCTAGCTGAGAAGGGGTGATGATGATTACATCCAAGATGAAATTCGAGTACTTCCATGAGAGACTTGGCCTAGTGGAGAATGCCTCCCTAGATGAGAGGGAGTTTGGATTATTACAGCTATGTGAGACATCCTCCAAGACTCGGACTATGTGAGTCGACCTGAGAGAGAGCCCATGAGATGGGTGTGTGGTTCCTCTATTGAGATGGATATGTAACGTTGTGCTCCCATGTGGGGTGAGGAATCCCATGAGCTAGGTGT
>JZKD02S1673540.1:830140-847053 GCA_000966675.3 Picea glauca
TATACTATGAACATTCAACACTCATTCTTTCCAACATAAACTGCAATAAATCTATTCATAATGATTGCAAGTGATAAGAAGGAAGGTAACAATGACCTGCACAAGAAATTATTTCCCTAATTATCATAAATTCTATCATAGATTATGCACCACTTTGAAACTTCCTAATCCCCAAAATATTGTAACATATATAACATTGTTGAAAGTACACTTCATGTCTTGGAAAAAAATATATTTCACTGAAATTGGATTAGATTAGTATATATATACATCACACCTATAACATCACTAGATTGTCACCTTTTTTTTTCACTTTCTTTATCTTACTTTCAACATTACCTAGGAGTTTCTTTTGCAGTCCCACATTGTATTCACATTGGATGTATCTTTTAGTCTCATTGACCTAATTTTATAGTCATTTTTCAAACATTATTTATCTTATCATATCTTATTATATGCCTAAGGTATCCTGATATGTCTAAAGAAGTACAAGTAGAACAAAATAAGGAAACATATAAGATAATCTACAAATGTTCATTAAGTTCCAGTGTTCATACAAGTTTCTATAAGGAGCAACATATATAAGATATACAGTTGTCTAGATAACACAAAAGGAATAAATAAAATATTCAATAGATTTAGCAGAAAAGGAATAGGATAAAATATTCAATAGATTTAGTGCACCTTTTTGGTAAAAGGATCAAAGACATTAATATCCCCTTGTGGTTGTAGTTGTATGGTCAAATGGTGGAGTCATATAAGAGTGTCTTACACATTTGAAGGGGTGGAAATGACCATATGGTAGTGAACTTTCGAGGAGGGTCTTCAATAAGAGGGCTTTCACTATGAGGTTTGTCCTGGCTATTTCTATGTTTCCATAAATAGTATAGCAAGGCACTACTCCAGAAAAGGGTTAAGAAATGGAAATTTGACAGGCTTACCATTTATTGGGCATTTCTCTGCCTATGGCAACATGCTTTTAAAAAAGCCACAATTTTGTTAAGGAAAAGGGAAAATGTCAACGTTGGCTTGTTGGGTCCATGAAAGCGGTTAGTATAGGCCCCACCAGTCAGGTCTTACTCATGCTTGTGCTCTCTCTTGTGGATGTGTACCTAAGGAAAAATAAATAAACCCCACTCACAACTTCTAAACCTAGAGAAACCAAAAAATATGGTGTTAATAGTTCCCCGTAATTCTAAATATGGGCACATTAGCTTCATCATGATAGAAGGAAGCTAGTTCAAAAAATGAAAAATAAAAGGGAAAAAAACATTCTTACAAATGTTTTAATTACTATTTGCTTACATGTTCTAGGACCATTCATTGTGCAGAAAATGCTAAATTCATACAAGACACCTTGTTACTTGAGTAGGATTACATCCAAACTCACACTATAACCATATCTCCCTCTTACTTTTGCTGGTGTTCAAGTGTGGAGAACAAATCCATAACTGTGTTCAAAGCTAGGAATATGATTGCAACTTTACATACTTGAGAAAACATGAATCTAGTGATAGTTTGGGTATATGGAAAACAAATTTCAAGCGTAAAGGAAAATAAATGAAGGAACTTCATATCAATATGTTTGAAGTATATCCATTATTTCTTTTTCTTCTACACATATAGCACCATTGTAATGATCTGCAAATGATCCTCTAGTGATCTCTTGGTCAAATTGCTATTTTGTTATTGGTATGGAAAAATATCATCTATTCTTTTGAAGGTTGCCTCGTCCCTAATTTTTTTTTTATTAAAACTTATTCACACCAAAAAAACATAACTATATTAAAATGTGTTAGAAACGTATCACGTTATGTATGCATAAATGTATGTAAACCAATTTTGAGTACCTCAATCTAATCTATGATAGTATTTTCTCTCCATTTCATTTATATTTGATTTCTCATTTTTAGTTTGATTGTCTACCAATAGAAATTAAGATTTAATTGTTACATTCAAAGATCTAGTTGATGCACAAAGAGATATAAGAACCTCAAACTTTCATCCAACTATGATTTTTCTCCACTCTCTTGCAGAAAACCGATATCTTCTTGTGAGTTTATTTTTTCAGCTAGTGAGGAGGTTGTTTTTGTACATGTTATTGATTATAGCAAGTACATGATGATTGAGTTTCATATTTAATGACACACACTAATAAATGAATTACTTTTCTTGGTGGTTTATCTCCATTAACGAAATTGATTAAAATTATTTCAGATGGGGTCTTCTCCATTGCATCTTTTCTTTATTTTCTTTTAATTTTAAAATTTGCAGGAAGGTCATAGCAATTTCAAGTAATGATATGGAATGAATCTTAAGTTATAACTCTCATTCCAACAAGGCATAAGAAAATATTGTTGGTAAACTTGCTTTTTCTTAGAACATAACAAGCTCTTTCAAATATATCTCTAGTTTTTCAATCTTTGCTTTCCTTTCATTTTAACTTTCCTAAGAAAAAGAAACCATGTTAACCTAATTTTATCGCATTCAGGTGTATATTGGTAAAAATAGATCAATTTCTTTTCACTTACAAGAGAACAATGCTCCTTCTTCATCAATCTATTGTCATATTTACATTTGCTAGACTCTTTTCCCAAAGTAGAAGAATTCAATTGTACATATTCCTGCAATGAGATATTGGAATTTGATATGTAGTTCACATACTAATGAAACCTATTTGGGTTAACATAGATGACTTCCTAAGAACATTAGCAGTTCCCCTTTTGTCCAAGTTTATTTATAGGTTATTCATTGAATTTGCAAACTCGTTGTAGTTTTTGTTTGTTCCTAGGTTGGAAATTTTATTTGGTATGAAATATGCTATTAAGTCACCTTTCATTGGTATTTTATTTATTACTCTATTGATATTTTTTTTATATTATTTCCATAGTTTATGTATTACCATCTAGTGTAGAGCTTATCCTTGGAAACTTCTATGTACTTCTAGTTATTCAATATATCTGACTAGTTAACAACTTCCCAAACCAACATAGTCTAAGCACTGGCTTGGAATTTTCAAATCAGTGAGTAATCCTCTATCAAGACCACCAGACCATTTGATTCTTTCACCACATCCATATCCTCTGCCATATTGGAGAAGAAAACAAGACTTAGTGCTTGAAATGAAATTCCAAAATAAACTTCCAACGTTCTTTATAGAGAAAGGATCAAATAAGGAACTATGTGCCTAGATTCCCGAACTTGAAAGTCACAGGAGAAAGTAAAACTACTATTTGCCTACTCTTTTCCTTTAAATTGAAAATACCATGTCCACTACTAACCAAAAAATTCATTGCATCATTTATGTTGAGTCCTAACACATATAGAAACAATTGCTCTTCCCAAGAATCAATGAAAATGGTATTGAATAGAAGACCATTGAAGTCATCATTATACATGTTGTCCTAATAATCAATATTTGATCCTAAATTCCTAAGAGATATCCTAGGATAGACTTAGATATTGAGCAAAATAAAATTTTATAATTTGACAAAAAAATCGTTTACTTAAACACATTGTTAAAACTACCCAAAAGTGAGAGGCATTTTCCATGTAATATATAAGTTGCATCATGAATTGGAAAATGGTTCTTATTTTTACAGTGCATAAGCATTAAAGTTCTCAAATCAGATGGGAACCAAGGGCATGTTATAGAAGGCTTTCCCCCTATCACTTTCTAGTGAGGTTAATCCTTACAGAACCTATGAAGAGAATGGGAAGCAACAAATTGCTACATTTATCAAACATGGAGAGAAAAAATATCATGCTCATGAATTGTTTTAGTATATAGGAGCCAAGAGTTTCTAGAGAAAATTAGTCACTGTAACAATAAGAACTATATGGTAAAAATTTGAATATATTATGTGGTACTTACATTGTTCACATATAAGGATATCAATATCTACATAATTACTAGTAGAAATGTAATAGTAACACTTTATATTCATGTAACCACGATTATAGCAGTACTTATATTATACATAAGCTGGTAATGTCATGTTCTGAACTTGTAATAACTCCTCATGTTATCACCTTATTCATACTGATATCATAGAGAAGAGCTAACCTAGAATCAACTTACAAGGCATACATGGTGTCATTACCATTCATTATTCTAGTTCGATCTCATATCTCTTGTTATTACTAGTGTTATTCATTACTTTATCTGTAATGGCCATGTCTTAACCATGGTAAAACAAGTACCTAGTATATGAGTATATAAAGTACATATTAAGAATGGTATACTTACAATGACCTACGTCTTATCCATATCTATTCAATATGAGCTAATTGATTACATAGAGCTTATATCAATAGAGTAATTGATGTAATTGATTACCTATATACTAATGTGTACTCTAAGTAGCTGCAACAACTAATATAAGCTTAGTATTGCAATATGATATCACCTATCCAAGTTTATCGTTATTTATATAATAAGCATGAACACGGTAACCCTGTATTACCCTTATAGATATGGTTTCCATGGGATTGACAATGACCTATAAGTATTACAATATTAGTGATATATAAGAACACTTACGTCATAATCGTATGTGAGTATGAGTATCATGATTTTGCTGCTCTGTTTGATTCCCATGTTATATACCGATTACACTTTTTCCCTAATTAGAATAATGTTTATACTAGTACCCTATCTGATTAGTACAAGTTGAATGTAACATGTGAATAAATACCAATATTTACGTAATATACATGATGAAGCACATATGTTATATATCATATTCAAACAACATTACCTTATAATGATGTTATTACAATAATGGAAGTAATATTATCATTAAGCTTTGTATTTGATGTGTTGTGTTCTCTCTGTATTAAGGTTATGCGTATTAATAAGGGTAAATCTTATAATGATGTTATTACAATAATGGAAGTAATATTATCATTAAGTTTTGTATTTGATGTGCTATGTTTTCTGTGTATTAAGGTTATGTGTATTAATAAGGGTAAAGCTTATAATGATGTTATTACAATAATGGAAGTAATATTATCATTAAGCTTTGTATTTGATGTGCTATGTTCTCTGTGTATTAAGGTTATGCATATTAATAAGGGTAAAGCGTATTCATGCTTAAATCTTGTATAAGTGATATGATATCTTACATGGGCTTTAATCCATAGTAACAACTTAGAAAATAAGGATGATAGAATAAGGTAATCCCATTAAATTCGATATCTCTATTATGTAAATATAGCACATATCAATACACATATCATAAGTAAGAACAATAATGGAAATCATTGTTGTTTATACTACTCTAATAGTCTACAAGAAGGCCAAGGATGCATCATGCAAACAATGTATCTACTATTGATTTCATCCTCCTTAAAATCTTGTTGTCATACCCAATCATTCATTTTGAAAATTCACTCCTTTGGTGGGCTATAATCTCCTCAGTCTACTTGGAATAAACATTCTCTGTAACATACCCATCCTCCCAGGCTGAGTCATGTCACTTCAAAACTTTCACGCTCTGATACCAATTTGTAACGTTCCTCGGCCACCCTCGCCGAGGACAACGACACCTCAGACACACCCGATCTCAAGCTTTATTTTAGGTAATTAAAATGGTCCATGCCCAGACATAGACCTGCTAGGCAATGACATACATAGTTCTTTGTATAATAAATTGCATATTACTTAACATAAATAAACATAGATAACATGATAGCATACATGCAGCGAAACACATGATATTATTATAAGAATCACAGACATGCACTAAAATACATCATTAATCGTTAAAAAAAAAATGATACTTATCTCTTAATTGTAGTGCATCAACTGCATGCAGACCTTCCACTAACCTCCAATCCTTAGACCACGTTTCTCATCACTCTCAGCAGTGGGTCAACCCCGAGCTGGGACTAGACTCCATCGAGAAAGGGATTCCTAGGCTAGGCAAGGACAATAGGAAGTTGGACCAGTCTATAGGAAGGATTTCCTCCAAGGATCCACTTATGCCCACCACTCACAGATTCTCATTCCCCACATACTTGTTCCACACGAGAAGTATACACCTTCACTATCACACAGTCCCTCGGCTGCTCCACCGCCCTTCCAAGGCTTCAGAAACAAGCTAGACATGAATTCTCAGAGCTCTTTAGCTGCTACTGGACTCCCTCCAGGAGAACTCACTTCCCCAAAAACTCTCTCACCTGAAGAGAGTTGCTCACAGGCCTGACAACCAGCTTCTTCAACCACGGGCCTGACAACCCACCTCTTCAAACTATAACAGAAAATCGGGTAAGGCAAGGGAAACGAATAAAAAAAATACATAGGTTCACAATTGCAGAAAAGGCTCTGGCTGCATGCTTGTTCAGTGCATGCGTTAACTGCACAAGGGATGGAAAGAATATTGAGGATGACATTGTGGGAAAAAATGGCCAGACGAAACACAGGCAACCCGCAGGGTACAAGTTCATCAAGATATCAGTTCATTTTCGTTGCAGAGATTTGGGATGGTCAACAGTTCAACCATGGCATTCAAAAATTTATTGCCTCCCCCTAGTTGCGTGTGTGAGTGGAAGGAATGGAAAAAATATTAAAATATCCCCAAAATAGTCAAAATCCCCACATATATTTGCATGTTCTTGAGATGACACATGGAGCTCATGAACCATGTTCCTCTCCATTTGGAAGTCCTTCCCCTTCTCCAAAGGGAATTAGGATAAATTCATATCCTCCTCACAACATTTAGAATAATAATATATATTATTCTCTAGGATTTAAGCTCTTTAAGCTTATCCCCTTTTTGCATCCTCTCATCCCCCTCCCTTACGCAACCTAGTGGAGACTAGTTTCCCATTCTCTTTCATCGTGGTCGGTCTACATGTAGTGATGCTTTTATATTAATGTTTTGAATATTTACATATACAAAAGAGGCTCTTGGCCTTGGAATCCTCGACTCTCTATCCCAACTATCACATAAGTCTCCTAGCTTATCATTACTTGGCTCACCAACCTATGAAACATGTTTACAATTCATGATAAAAAAATTAGGGGCTCGGCCTTGGGGTATTACAATCCCCTCCCCTTATTTTTTCATTGTTCTCAGTGAAATTCTTTTACACCATATCAACAAGATTTTCAAAATCTTCAAAAATATGTGTGTATTCTTCCCGCATTGCATCCTCATTCTCCCAAGTAGCGTCCTCAGGACCATACCAGGTCCATTGGAATTTTACATGCCCTATGGCTCGATTTCGGAGCTGTTTGATTTCCTGATCCATAATGCATACCGGATGCACTTGGATAGCGCCTTCTTGGTCCACTTGAATCACATTCCAATCAATTACATGATTAGCATCAGGTATATATTTCTTTAGCAATGATACATGGAATACATTATGAATAGACATATATGCATGAAATGCAATCATAGAAGCTACTGGACCAATCCTCTCTAGGATTTCAAATGGTCCACAATATTGAGCTGCCAACTTGGAACAATTTCCCAACTTTAGTGAAATTTTGTTGGCCTTAACCTTCAAGAACACATGATCACACACTTTAAACTCCCTATGAGTTCTACCCTTATCAGCATAGCTTTTCTTACTATCTTGGGAAACATTTAAATTTTGTTTAATCCTCAACATTTTCTCTTCCATTTCTCTAAGAAATTATGGCCCAATCACTACCCTATCAGCTGGATTTTCCCAGCTTACAAGAGTGTTGCACTTTCTTCCATAAAGTGCTTCAAATGGGCTCATCTTTAGAGATGCTTGGTACCCATTGTTGTAAGAAAATTCTACCAAGTGTAGATAGTCTTACCACTATGATGGTTTTTCCATCATATACATTCTTAACATATCTTGTATTACTTGGTTTACCCTTTCTGTCTTCCCATCAGACTCAGGATGATAGGTTGTACTAAAGTTCAAATTGGTTCTGAACCCCTTGAATAATCACTTCCAAAATTTTCAAGTGAATTTTGGGTCTCTATAAGACACACATATCTTGGGAATACCATGCAATTGGGCCACTTCTCTCATATAGATATCAACAAAATTGGTTTCTTTGTGAGTAGTCCTCAATGGAATAAAATGGGTAGCCTTGGTAAGCTTCTCCACCACTACCGTGATAGAATCATGATGCTTGGTTTTCCTTGGAAATTTGGTGATGAAATCCATTGTCACCACTTCCCACTTCCACTCAGGAATGGGTAATGGTTGTAGAAACCCAGCTGGGATTTTGTGCTTAGCCTTGACCCTTTGACACTCCATACATCTGGCAATGTACTGAGCAATTTATTTCTTCATAGCTGACCAATAGTATTGACTCTTGACTGTTGAAACTATTTTCTGATATCCTGGGTGTCCCACATAAGGCACATTGTGACTTTCTTTTAAAATCACATTCCTCAATTCAGGAGAATTGGGTACATAAAATTTGTTCCTATACAAGAGAATTCCATCATATCCCAATCTATAATCTTTGACTATCTGCTACATTTTACCTTGGTGCAATTTTGTTACCATATCCCTATATTGCAAATTTGCTTTTGCAGCTTCAGAAATTCTACCTTTAAGATTTGTTTGATATATGCTAATGGTTGTAGCATGTAGTTCATGAACTCTCCTGCTGAGTGCATCAGACACTTTTTTCTCCCTTCATTTGATGTGCTTGATATCAAAGTCATACTCACACAGGAATTCCAACCATTGGCTTTGCCTGGCATTTAAAGTTGGTTGATCAAACAAATACCTCAAACCAATATTGTATGTCCTCAGTTCAAATTTATTGCCCATGAGGTAGCGTCTCCACTTATTTAAGGCATGTACTATAGATTCCAATTCCAAATCATGAGTGGCATATAGTCTTTCATGCTCGTTCAACTTTCTGGATTCAAAAAATATTACCAAACCATTCTAACTGAGAACTCCACCAAGTCCCTCTTTGCATGCATCAATGCAAACCATGAATTTCTCATTAGGATATGCAATTCTCAGAATTAGAGAATTGGTTAACAAGTGCTTCTATTGATGGAAGCGCTTTTCACATTCTAATGTCCATTGAAATTTCACCCCTTTCCCTTGTAAGGAAGTGATTGGGTGAGCAATCCTTGAAAACCCTGCAACGAATCTTCTGTAGTAGCCAACTAGACCCATGAAGGATTTGACTTATGTCACATTCTTGGGTGTTGGCCATCCTCTAATGGCCTCAATATTTTCAGGATCCATTGCTATCCCTTCTTTCGATATGATATTCCCTAAATAATGAATTTGGTTCTGATAACATGAGCACTTTCTCAATTTGGAATACAATTGATTCTCTCTTATCACTTGAAAAATCATCCTCAAGTGATTCTCATGTTCTTCTTCTATTTTGGAATATACAAGGATGTCACCCAAAAATAAAATGACAAACTTGTCTAAGTACTCTCAGAAAACACCATTCATCAAACACATGAAAACAACGGGTGCATTTGATAATCCAAATGGAACCATTGTAAACTCGTAGTGACCATACCTTGTTCTTAAGATTGTCTTGTTGATGTCTTCATATTTAATCCTTACCTAATGGCATCCTGACCTAAGATCAATCCTTGAAAATATCCTTGCATCCTTCAACTGGTTGAAGAGATCATCAATCCTTGGCAAAGGATACTTGTTCTTCACAGTTACTTTATTTAACTGTTTGAAATTAATACACAATCTCAAGGTCCCATCATTCTTCTTCACAAATAACACTGGGGCACCCCAAGGTGACACAATTAGGTGTATGTACCCCTTCTTCAATATCTCTTCAAGCTTCATGTGCAACTCCTTCAACTCTGGAGTACTCATTCTATAGGGAGTCTTTGACACTGGAGCTTCTCCAGGCATCAAATTTATAAAGAAATCAATATCTCTCTTTGGGTGTAGTCCTAGTATCTCCTTAAACACATCCTCAAATGCTTTTAGGACTTCTTGATCTTCTATATTTGGCACTCCATCCTTAGGTGTTTCCTCCATATGAGATGAAAACACTTGGAAACCCTTCCTATAACACTTCTTTAGCTGCATTGTTGATATTTCTCGGACAATAAATGATATTTCTCAGACAATAAATGCCCTAGGAATTTGTTGGACTTCTCTTGAGTTTCCTTTCTCATATAGGAAAGTGAATGCCTTGTTATGAAAATCTAAGATGATATGGTGTTGGTCCAACCAATCCATACCAATTAGAGAGTCATATGAACCCAAAGGAAAAAAACAAAGACAAGAAATAACTGATGAAGATTGTGCAATTTATCAAAGACATGAAATAATTTTAAAAGGAACAACGAAAAGACATTGTACTAGGACTATACATGGCCAATGGTGACCTGTGAATGGCACCAATGTTGAAATTTTTTCAAACTATTTATGTATGCACTAAAATTTGACATGGATAGACTATTTTTATGCCTTAATGATATGGGAGTGTTTCTGGACTCAAAGATGACTCACACACCCACTTGTTTCCATCATCTTGATTCATCATGTAAACCATAAACCCTATTTTTCTTTCAAAGTACACAAATTGGGTGACACAAGTTTAAGTTTGCATTAGCCTTTTTTCATTTTTATTTCAGGTTCTACATTGTATATACAATGTATGTGTGTCATAGTTGTGATGAAAAATCCCTCTTTTAATTCATTGTTTAATTAGCACCATAAAAATGTGCATGTCGAGATGGTGTTGTATCAATGTCGCTAAGTATTACATGTGTTGATGGCATAATTATGGTTTCATGGTAGTGTCATATTTAAATATCATTATGGTGGCATGGTAGTGTCATATTTAAATATTTATTCATTGAAGATATGGGAGGGTTTCCAAACTCAAAGATGACTCACACACCCACTCTATATATCTGATCTTGACCTCGTTTCACTCAAACTTTCTCAGATTAATTTCATGCATGGAAATCCCAACAATATACTCATAGTCATGGTCATACTCTTTATTTTCATAACCTATGTTTTTCAAAACCAACATCATGCCAATTAGCCCCATGCATTTGGTTATAAGAAGAAGGTGCTAGATGACATTTCATATTTAAATAATGATTTCATACTAATAGTTTTTAATTTATGGAGAAAATAAGTACTTATATGAGAGAATAAAAAAAATACAAGAAATAATTGATGAAGCTTGTGCAATTTATCAAAGAGAAGAATAAATTTTAAAAGGAACAACGAAAAGACATTGTACTAGGAATAGACATGGGCAACAATGACCTGTGAATAGCACCAATGTTGAAATTTTTTCAAATTATTTCTGTATGCACTCAAATTTGACATGGATAGACTATTTTTATGCCTTAACGATATGGGAGTGTTTATGGACTCAAAGATGACTCACACACCCACTTGTTTCCATCATCTTGATTCATCATGTAAACCATAAACCCTATTTTTCTTTCAAAGTACACAAATTGGGTGAAACAATTTTTAAGTTTGCATTAACCTTTTTTTCATTTTTATTTCAGGTTCTACATTGTATAGACAATGTATGTGTGTCATAGTTGTGATGAAAAATCCCTCTTTTCATTCTTTTTTTAATCAACACCATAAAAATATGCATGTCGAGATGGTGTTGTATTAATGCCACCAAGTATTGCATGCATCGATGACATCATTATGGTGTCATGGTAGTGTCATATTTAAATATCATTATGGTTTCATGGTAGTGTCAGATTTAAATATGCATGCATTGACAATATGGGAGGGTTTCCAAACTCAAATATGACTCACACACCCACTCTATATATCTGATCCTGACCTCGTTTCATTCAAATTTTCTCAGATTAATGTCATGCATGGAACTCACAATGATATACCCATCTTCATGGCCTTGCTCTTTATTTTCATCGCCTATGTTGTTCAAAACTAACATCATGCCAATTAGGTCCATGCATTTGGTGGAAACAAGAAGGCGCTAGATGATAGAACTCCCCTTTCTTTCCCCACACATAACATAAGGAGAGAACTCCCTTCTCTGCTACATTGTCCCTCAGAATCCTACCCCTCCAATGCTCTTATGTCAGTACCCAACTGCAATCCTGTAACTCCAATGATTTCCCAATGTTTTTTCTCTTCTCTTGGTGGAAACACATTATTTTCCTTGGTTGGATATTTTCACCTATTATGGCTAACTCTCTTGATTTCCTCCACTCTAATTTTTTCTCTTTCATTGCTTCTTCAAAACTCATATCTTTTACCTACTCAAATTTCTCACTCTTTTTCCCATGCAATATTTGACTTTTGCACACTTTCCAAAACTGATTGTACTTAAACCATAACTCAATAAGTTGATGATAGGAGTTTCGCATTGACTTTCCCCATGTAGTTAACGGCATCAGTCTCTGAGCATGGATACTTTCCTATAATCTGATAACTAAGGAGGTGGCACCTTCTATCAACCTCCTTACATTCCTTAAATGATTGGTCTTGGATATCTCAAAGGAGAAAGATATTATCTTCTCAAAAAATAACTTGTCAAGGTAGCTTGGTATTTCTAACATGTAGAACCATCTTTAGTCCCCCTTACTCTTCCCCTCTCATGGTATCATGGCCCCTATAGGCACTTGTGCTCAATCTACTATTTGGATTCTTCACAAACTGAAAATGAAACACATACACACACACACACACACACAATGTTTAATATGTCTAGATTACCAATGTATGGTAATTACATATCCATATTGAACCAAAAAAACATTAACCATAATTAATTACAAATTAATCGAGGAATCAAAATGTGGAAATTACAAATCATAACCAAAATCCTTCATTCTAGAAGTGTTAATGCGTATCTTATTAAGTCAAGGAATCTTCTTGAAGATGAAGCTACCTAGTAAAATGAAGACTTTTGATCAAATAATCATTTGTTACCAATGCTTCATGGATGAAACATTTTAGAGAAGGGGTGACTTGAAATATACCAAATAATTAAAATGAGAGATAATAGTTAATATTGAGTAGCATAGGGTTACATATTTTGTCACGTCCTTCTACCTTGATTGTATATAAGGCTGACCAATTCTCATTGTAAATATGTACTAGAATAGTGTGTGTCTGTGTGTGTGTGTGTGTGTAATGTATCTTCTCCATAGAGTTGATAAGATAAATACAATCACGTGTCATATAAATTCTCATGATAAAGGAGGATATATTGTAGGGAACCAAATTCTAGATGGGATCATAGTTTATCATGAATCCATTCACTCCCCAAAATCAACCAAAAAATCAAGTAATCAAGCTTGATATGCCCAAAGAATTTTATTACCTTAATTGGGACTTCTTGGTCCAAATGTTAGCTATTTTTCACTTTAGTTTGACTTGGGTCAAGTGGGTCAAAATTTTTGTCTCTTCAACATTCTTCTATGCTTTAGTTAATGGTTCCCTTACCCCCCTATTCAACCCCTCTCATGGTATCTATCAAAGAGATCCTCTTTCCCTTTCTTTTCATATTTATGGCATAGGGGCTTGGAATATGTTTCTACCATATAATAATGCTTTAGGTAATYTAAATTGTCATAACCTCCTCAGTGATGCTAATCATMTTTCCCATCTAAAATTTTGTAACAAACCCTCTCTTACGTCAACAATTACTGATGTAMCAAAAGAGGTAAAWWTTTTTTTTTGAACAAACGTTAGTACAAGTGAAAATGCATCATAACATGTATTAATAACTACAKAATCAATCGAAACAACATCACTATTATTCAATCAACYGTATCTTATAAAGATAACATAAGGAAGCTACACACCCAACYTATCYTGCATGGTTAGGACCTCCAAGACACATAAGCAATGCTCAAGTCCAAGATTCATCTRATTGATTTTGACCACTTAAGGTCTCARGATTGGAGAYTGTTCTRAGAAACAAGGAGRTATCTAATTCYCATTAATTCAATCATACAAYGCTATTCAAAACTAGAATTATCAACATACTTAACCATCAATTCATCATAGTKCAAATAATAATCTACTCTACTTAATCAATCTTGAAGAAACATTGAGTGTAAATGAGTAAGAGGMTTTTACATAAAGAATAATAACCCAAAGAGAATAAGTAAAATCTTAGTCTCATGTAGCTCAACTATGCATCTTCATATTAAGGAATATCTTTTAAGAATATATATCATGAATTTAAAGTATAAAATCATATATTCATTTGCAAGAAACCACAAGAAGATCAATTGTCTTAAGGAATACACTAAATTTAGATGCTACTTTCCATTATGTATCCAATTTATAAAACCAATAAAAATCAATCATAAATAACAATTAATAAGAAGTCTATTTCTTGCATATCCATTTTAAAATAATTAAGATGTTCAATCATAACAAGCAATATGGAAAAATTCCAAGACTACCTTACATTTCCATTACAAGAAACTATAAGAAGTTCAACCCATAATTAAGAATTAGATAAGATATATTATATGCTATCTTGCATATCCATATATAATGATAATTAAAGAAGATCGAGTTTTATTTAAATAATAAAAATAAAGAACCCAACGTTGACTTATAAACCCAATTAAAAGAACTAAAGGAAGACCCAATAATAATATAAGAATCCAATGTCAACTTACAACTCCATTCAGAGGTATTAACGAAGACCAAATCTTATTTCAACCATATGTAAGAATGCAATTTCTATCTTAAAAAATTATTAAAGGAGTTAAGGGAACACCATTCTTATTCTTAACAATTAAAGATATTCAAATGCTAAATTACATCTCCAAGTAAAGAAACAAAAAGGAGTTATGAGATCTATTCCCACCTCTAATCCGATGTGCAGAAAAATATGAAATTCATTCCAGACCTCAATACTAACCTCCATATAGACCTTAATCTAGCCCTCAGTACAGACCCTAATCATGCCATCAATCCGGAACTTAATCTGGTCCTAGATCCGATACTAATTTCTGATAATTTAAATTAGTTTCAAGTGCGACAAAAACAATTTTTATTAATTGTATAGATTTAGAGGAAGGGACAATAAATTTGATGGAGGGCCTATCAAGAAGTGGCAATGACAGCTAAGAGGTGAGTGAACATATATACGCCAAGCCAATCAACAATTACAAACTCACCCTTCTTAGTGTTAACTATACAAATGTTACCACTGTTTTCAAATCAAGGAAAGTCAATACAAAAATCAGCTAACTGGAAATGGGAAAATAAGACACGAACATGTTAATTAACACTTTTATTTTTAATAGAGACATTTCCATATGGAACCCAATCCGAAACCTAATCCGACACCTAATCCCGCCCCTGATCCGACCCTTGATACAAAATTAAATTTCTGAAAAAATCGAATTTAAAATTTACAAGCAGTGAATTGATTTTGGAAAGGTTAAGCCTTAAGGAAAGGAAAGTAAATAAATAAGGAGGCACTCAGGAAGGTCAAATTATTTTTTGTAGCCCCAAATTGTTCCACGAATTATAATACTTAAAAACTAAAATTAAAAAAAAATAAAAATACAGAGAGCACTAAACTCCCAATTAAATTATGGAATTGTTTTCTAAAGGACAACAAAAGATTCCACAATGACAGAGCTACAATATCTTGCAAAAATTAACCAATTGATTTTTTTAGAAGCTTCTACAGGTTTGGGCAGCGTAAAGCCCCAAAATTTTGTTTTCGAAAATAAATTAACATACAAAGATCTTTAAAATTTCCCTCTTTCGAATTTGTACAGGTAGCTTTGCCAGAATGAATTTATAATATCAAATACTAGTCATACAACATTCTACAGTGAACCAATAGAACACCAAAATCAAGGTTTATAAGAATTTCAAGGCAAAGGAAGAGGAAGGACAATCACTCAAATTGAAATTCAGGGTTGTTCAAAGATGGGACAACAGTCACATAGACTTACCAAACTCCAAAAATGAAGCAAAAGTTTAGCATGCAATTCAACCCATATTCGAGTTACATTACACAAGAAATTCGCCTAACATTAACTCGCAAACCTTGCATGTAATAAGTAAATCCTCCTATTGTTTTTCTATTGAAATCAAAATTTGAAATCAAAGCTACACATGATTTTACCTTGCTCAAATGCCCTTTCAAAATTTAGGAGCAAGCATCAAGAATAAAACTACACAATTACCAATTTGACCCATTGAAATTTAGAAGGAAAAATATCCTCAAATACTAATTTTGACATTACCGTGAAACAAAGTGTTGTTCTCAAAATGCAATTCACATCAAAAATTGCAAGGATTAACCATTTCTTCATAATTTCCTAAAATATATCCCACTCGTATGCTGGTACATACAGAAATAAACATAGCTCTAACATATTCAATACATGAACAATTAATAGTGATCAAGTAAGAAGGAAATTTGGTTGAGAAAAGAAGGGACTCTTAACAAGATACTTCCAAACATAATCAACATCTAGAATGATCCAGTCACAAATAAAAACTCATGACTAAATTGAAGTTTTCACTACATGCCAATGGTAGCAATCTGGAATAAATTGTATCCAGATATATGAATCTATGAACAGTGATTCAATAATTTCAAAAACCCCAAGGGAAATCTCAGATAGCAGCGAACAATAAAAACAACGGATTGGAAATATGGAAAGGGAGCTAACAAGAATTTTCCAATTTCTTAGTTGAGAAATTGAATGCATGAAATTCTAGGAATTATTTTATTACACAGAAATCCCTCAAGAATTGAAAATTCGATATCAGAAATAGAATACAGTTACGACAATATTTCTAGAGAATATATGTAAAATTTAACTTATTAACTTTACAAAACTCAAATAAGAATACAATAACCGGTGACGAAGAATCAAAGATGTTCATTAGCAAAGGCGCTCCTTCCTTTCTCTTGCTTTCTAATCATTCAGACTTCACTGGTACCTCCCATACAACACTAG
>JZKD02S1673540.1:847103-861426 GCA_000966675.3 Picea glauca
TGCTAAATTACATCTCCAAGTAAAGAAACAAAAAGGAGTTATGAGATCTATTCCCACCTCTAATCCGATATGCAGAAAAATATGAAATTCATTCCAGACCTCAATACTAACCTCCATATAGACCTTAATCTGGCCCTCAATACAGACCCTAATCATGCCATCAATCCGGAACTTAATCTGGTCCTAGATCCGATACTAATTTCTGATAATTTAAATTAGTTTCAAGTGCGACAAAAATGATTTTTATTAATTGTATAGCTTTAGAGGAAGGGACAATAAATTTGATGGAGGGAATATCAAGACATGGAAATGAAAGCTAAGAGGTGATTGAACATATATATTCCAAGCCAATCAACAATTACAAACTCACCCTTCTTAGTGTTAACTATACAAATGTTACCACTGTTTTGAAATCGAGGAAAGTCAATACAAAAATCAGCTAACTGGAAATGGGAAAATAAGACATGAACATGTTAATTAACACTTTTATTTTTAATAGAGACATTTCCATATGGAACCCAATACGAAACCTAATCCGACACCTAATCCCGCCCCTGATCCGATCCTTGATACAAAACTAAATTTCTGAAAAAATTGAATTTAAAATTTACAAGCAGCGAATTGATTTTGGAAAGGTTAAGCCTTAAGGAAAGGAAAGTAAATAAAGAAGGAGGCACTCAAGAAGGTCAAATTATTTTTTGTAGCCCCAAATTGTTCCATGAATTATAATACTTAAAAACTAAAATTTAAAAAAATAAAAATACAGAGAACACTAAACTCCCAATTAAATTATGGGATTGTTTTCTAAAGGACAACAAAAGATTCCACAATGACAGAGCTACAATATCTTGACAAAAATTAACCAATTGATTTTTTCAGAAGCTTCTACAGGGTTGGGCAGCGTAAAGCCCCAAATTTTTTTTTTTGAAAATAAATTAACATACAAAGATCTTTAAAATTTCCCTCTTCGAATTTGTACAGGTAGCTTTGCCAGAATGAATTTATAATATCAAATACCAGTCATACAACATTCTACAGTGAACCAATAGAACACCAAAATCAAGGTTTATAAGAATTTCAAGGCAAAGGAAGAGGAAGGACAATCGCTCAAATTGAAATTCAGGGTTGTTCAAAGATGGGACAACAGTCACATAGACTTACCAAACTCCAAAAATGCAGCAAAAGTTTAGCATGGGATTCAACCCATATTCGAGTTATACATTACACAAGAAATTTGCCTAACATTAACTCGCAAACCTTGCATGTAATAAGTAAATCCTCCTATTGTTTTTCTATTGAAATCAGAATTTGAAATCAAATCTACACATGATTTTACCTTGCTTAAATCCCCTTTCAAAATTTAGGAGCAAGCATCAAGAATAAAACTACACAATTACCAATTTGACCCATTGAAATTTAGAAGGAAAAATATCCTCAAATGCTAATTTTGACATCACTGTGAAACAAAGTGTTGTTCTCAAAATGCAATTCACATCAGAAATTGCAAGGATTAACCATTTCTTCATAATTTCCTAAAATATATCCCACTCGTATGCTGGTACATACAGAAATAAACATAGCTCTAACATATTCAATACATGAACAATTAACAGTTATCAAGTAAGAAGGAAATGTGGTTGAGAAAAGAAGGGACTGTTAACAGGATATTTCCAAACATAATCAACATCTACAATGATCCAGTCGCAAATAAAAATTCATGACTAAATTGAACTTTTCACTGCATGCCAATGGTAGCGATCTGGAATAACTTGTATCTGGATATATGAATCTATGAACAGTGATTCAATAATTTCAAAAACCCCAAGGGAAATCTCAGATAGCAGCGAACAATAAAAACAACGGATTGAAAATATGGAAAGGGAGCTAACAAAATTTTTCCAATTTCTTAGTTGAGAAATTGAATGCATGAAATTCCAGGAATTATTTTATTACACAGAAATCCCTCAAGAATTGAAAATTCGATATCAGAAATAGAATACAGTTACGACAATATTTCTAGAGAATATATGTAAAATTTAACTTATTAACATTACAAAACTCAAATAAGAATACAGTAACCGATGACGAAGAATCAAAGATGTTCATCAGCAAAGGCACTCCTTCCTTTCTCTTGCTTTCTAATCATTGAGACTTCACTAGTACCTCCCATACAACACTAGGGGTACTCTTCTTCCCCCTTATCCCCTCGAGATTCAAAGGAGCCAAGCACACACAAATCATAAATAATCTAGCTCCAAGATTGCCTCGCAAAGTAGAGCCACCACTCTAGATCAATCTTGGTATCCCATCTCTCACAAGTAAAACCAGTCAAAAATAGTTTTGTAACATAACTTTACAAATAACCAGTGTTGTCCCTTTCCCATCTAGACCATTTTATTTATAGGATTTTCCTCACTGACACATGCCCACATGATAAATTAATTAACTTTTTAATTAAATCAATTGGTATTATTTACCCTCTCACTTGTCACCCTCTCCCCAAGTTGCACAATTAATTACATATTTTATTTTAATTAAAATTCAATTTCCCTCAGATTTCGCAAATGTGCTCCTTAAATCACTCTTAGTTGTCTCTTTATTCCCCAGATTATCATTTAATTACTATATCCTTACTAAATATGAGTTAGAGTTAACATAGGAGTCTTCTTCTAGTTAGACTAGTGGTAGCTAAACTCTAGATACCATTATATGTGTACACCTATTCTCTCATACTTTATTTCTTTTCTTATTTTAAAATTTCATTTTAGTATTTTCCTCCACACATGTGCATTATATCAAATATTTAGATTTATCTCACTTTTTATTTAGATTGATTTATCTCTAGTCTTTTATTTTATTTAACATTTTATTTTAGTCCCCTAACTAAACTTATACTAAGGCTTTGTCTTAGAATAGGATTAGACTTTTATGGGGATTTATAATTAATAAAATTACTCATTAATTAATTATTTTAAATCCGACAATGTCAAATCAATTTATTGTTTTGTAGGCCACCTAGATTCATTGACTCAAGTTTTTAAATTACGCAACGTGCCCCTTCAAGACATACACCCATGCTCCAAGGGTGCCACTCGCCTTTTGAATGGCTTTGGTAGTTTGTCCAACCCTTGGAGTCAACACTCCAATCAGTCGACCTTGTGAGAGACTAAGGGCTTCTAAGGAATAAGGACTTTGCCTTATTGCGCTCCCCTTAGAAATATTCGTGAGTGACCATATTAGTCTGCCCTCATGACATCGTGGATGTCTCGAACTAGATAATCGTTAACCTACAATTCGAGCCACGATAGGAGTTCTAGTAGGCTATGTTAGGGACTCTGCCATACCTCTCCCTCAATGTCTGGTTTTCTGTGCATGGCCCCTTTAATCCTTATGTGAGTCAGATTAGAAAGAATTGGTCAGCCTGCATCCATCAACAAAACACTCTCAACGATCCATATAGAAAATCATAATATAATCGATCATATGTTACATATGCATGAAATGAAATACTCAAACCAAATACAATCCACTCCCTGACTCAATCCGGAGTCCAAGGAGGTCCATTGATTTCGTTAGCATCTATAATCTGTCATGTGTCCTACAGACTCAGGTAAACTTATCAATAGCATCTATCAATACATATATCAAGTAAAACTAAATCACAACCCATCACATCATCATGTAAAATCCATAGTCGAAACAAATAAAATTATACTATAACCAGATTACTTGCACACAAGTGTCCTCAAAGAATAAGTCGATAACGTGTGATCAGTAGAGAAGGATGTTACATACACCCCCTCTTGTTTTAAAATTCATCTTGAAGTTGTACAATATATAAAATGAAGTAAATAAAAGTATCTGAAAATATCCTTATGTATAAACTATCAAACAAGTAATGAAACTGTTGACGCATATCATATGCGTCCTCCCAGGTAGCTGAGTGTGGCCTATAATTGTCCCACTGGACCTTGACTTGATTGACTATTCGATGTCATAGTTGTTGAATACGATGGTCCAAAATGCAGATTGGATCCATCATGAGAGCACCCTCATCTGACACCTCTAAATAACTCATGTCAATCACATGTGTAGGATCACTAACATAATGTCTCAAAACAGATACATGAAAAACATCGTGCATACACCTCAAAGAATCAGGAAAGGATAGTCGATAAGATGTGGGTCCTTTCCTTTCTACAAATTTGAAAGGTCCCACAAACCTAGGAGAGAGTTTATCACCCTTTCCAAACTTGATCGAACTCTTGTGTAATTTCATCCGCAAGAAAACTCGGTCACCAACTTCATAACTATGGTGAACGCGATGTGCATTGGAATAACTTTTCTGACGATATTGTGCTTGTTTAATTCTTTGTCTTATCGATTGCATTTGTTCTTCCATTTCCTGGATCACTTCTAGTCCTACCAGGACCCTATCTTCAAGTCGATCCGAGATCAATGGCGTCCGACATGGTCACTCGTAAAGAAAATCAAACTGTGCCATCTTAATGGTACTTTGATAGTTGTTGTATGAAAATTCTATCAGTGGCAAGAACTCTTCCCAACGTTTTTGTTGGTCCACTACATACAGACACAACATATCTTCCAAAATTTGGTTTGTTCTTTCGGTCTTCCCGTTTTTCTCAAGGTGATATGTTGTACTAAAGTTCAGTTGTGTTCCCAAATCCTCTTGGAAACTGGTCCAAAATCGTCCTGTAAACACTGATCCTTGATTGGATATGATCCTTATCGCTACACCATGTAATCTCACAACCTCACTGACAAACACTATGGCTATGTCTGGCACCTGATACGTCATACTACAGGGATAAAATGTGCACTCTTCGTCAGAGTATCAACTACCACGAAAAATCGAGTCATGTTACCTTGTCGTGAGTGGAAATCAAAATATAAATTCCATCGAAATGACCTCCCATTTTGATTCTAGAATGACATGGGGTTGTAGTAATCTTGTCGGATGTCTATGTTCATCTTTCACTTGCTAAAATTCCAGACATATTTTCATGTAACTAACTATGTATTCTTTCATTCCCTTCCATAATAATTAAGGCTTAAGGTTTTCCTTCATCTTCATCACTCTCAGATGAGACATGTACATCACGTGATGCACTTCACTCAAGATCAAAATTATTAATTCTTCATTAGGAGGTACGTAAATTATATTTTTATACCTCAACAATCTGTCATTGTCCAATGTATAACCTTCAAACTTTGGTACCGTCATGGTATCTTGTTCAATGTTTTCCTTAACCTCCTTGAACCAATCATCATTTATCTGTAATGCTAGAATATTTGTCTTGAGAGGTATTACCAAGAATATGTGTGGTCTCTGACTCAACACATATGCCACTCTATTCATCATTCCTTTAATGTAAGTAATCTCAAAATCATATTCGTTAAGTAATTATGACAAATGGCTTCGTCACGCGTTCAAATCACTGTGTGTAAATATATGTTGTAGTCCACAGTGATCTGTATTTAGTTCGAATTTCCATCCAATCAGATAGTGTCTCCAAACTCTCAAGACATATACAATTGCCAATAACTCCAAGTCATGCATTGCGTAGTTCTCCTCATGCTTTCTGAATTTCCTTGAAATGTAAGCAATCACTCGACTCTCTTGCATCAAAAATCCACCTAAACCTTCCCTGGATGAATCCGTGCATACAAAGAATTCATTTTCCATGTCAGTGAATTTTAGTATCGGCGTTGTCGTCAATAACTCCTCAAGCCTTTGAAATTCTTATGCGCATTTCTCGGTCCATACAAACTTCTTGTTTTTCTTTGGCAATTCCGTGATCAGATTTGCTATCTTTGAAAACATTCGACAAATCGTCAGTAATATCATGCTAAACCCATAAAGCTGCATGCTTCTTGTACTTTTTTCAGTGTAGGCCATTCCATAATATCCTCTACCTTTGCGAGATCCACAACGATACCTTCACTAGATATGATATGCCCTAAGTAATGAATATTCGATTGGTAAAAAGAACATTTAGATAGTTTCCCATATAATTTGTTTTCTTATAGACACTATAGTACCAATCTTAAATGTTTGTCATGATATTCTTTTACCCGAGAATAAATCAATATGTCATCAATGAATACTTCAAAAAACTTGTCCAAGTATTCACAGAATACACCATTCATCAAACTCATGAATACCCCCGGAGCGTTTGTCAGTCCAAACAGTAAAACTGTAAACTCATAGTGTCCAAATATCATCTTAAATGTGGTTTTAGGGATATCTTCCTCTTTAATCTGTAACTAGTGGTATCTTGATCTCAAGTCAATCTTTGAAAACATAGTCGCTCCCTTCATCTGATCAAACAAATTGTCTATTCTTGGCAACGTATATTGTTTATTGATTCTCTCTTCTTTCAATTGACGATAGTCAATACAAAGTCTCCATGATCCATCATTATTTCTTACGAAAATAATTGGCGCACCCCAAGGTGACACACTTGGATGTATAAGTCCCATGTCCAACAATTCGTTCAATTGCATTTTCAACTCCTATAACTCAGGCATTGACATCTAATATGGCATTCTTGCTATCAGTTTAGTTCTATGTTTCAAGTTGATTGTAAACTCCAACTCTCTTTCGAGCAGAAAACGTAGTAACTCTTTTGGAAATACGTCTGCAAAATATTGTACTACAGGAAGGCCTTCTAATCCTTCCTTTTCGCCCTTTTCATTTAGCGCTAAGATTTCATATAGCTTGCAACCTTTTCACATACTCTTATGTAGCTGTAGGGAGGAAATGAACCTCAAGGACACTCCCTGATTTCTTCCTACAATCACTCTTCTCTATCCCACACCATCTGTCAAAATTAATTGTTCCATCTTACAGTTGAGTATCACATCATGTGATTCCAACCAGTCCATACCTATCACTATGTCATAAGATCCTAAGATCGTAACATATATGTTGGCCTTCATTACAAATTTTCCAAATTTAATGCTACAGTCTGTAACCTTTCCTCCAACCTTTTGTTTGGCACCTGAAGCCATTTCTATGTATCTAAATGTGTCCTGATCGAATTCCTTTACCTTAATTCTATTTAGCGTTGCACTAGAAATAAATCTCTTTGTAGCACATGGATATATCAAAATACTAAAATTTAGGTCGACGATTTTACCTGATGTCTCGAGCATAGTGGATTGGTGCTCGACCTGGCGGTTATTCACCGCTACATGAATCTTGTGGGCCTTGCCCAAATCTCCCACTATAGTGGGTCTTGCTGATTCGCTCGCTCTAGCCTTCTCAATAGGATAGTCTCTCTAGTAATGTTGCTCTCCACATGTCCAACATCCAGTCTTCGGTCCAATACTCATGGTCCCCGAAGTAGAAGTTGTTGGCCTACCAGTCTGAGATCTTGATTTTTTCTGTTGAACAGGCCTAAACTGTTGTTTCTGCGGGAAATGTTGTTGCTGGTGCAGTGGTCCTCTGTAGGGAGTCCTCTTTTGAGGATTGTTTCATCATGATTTCATGAAAATAGGCCCTCTAGGGGTATCTTGATTCCATGATGCCTGTCTGGCTAGAGTCTGATGTTGTTGTTCTTCTGATGTCATATGTCGAGTATTTATTGCAAGAGTCCTGCCCTGACCCCCGTTGTTTACCTCTTCCTCAGCTATGAGGGATTTCTGTATTGCCTCATGCAATTTTTGTGGAATGAATATCCTCACCTTCACACGAATGTTGAATTTAAGGAAAACCACAAACTTTTTGACCTTTAACTTATCCTTATTTAGATGTGGAATATACCTTAGTAGCTCCATGAATCTGACCTTATAATCTAGCACGGTACAACCAAAATGTCATAAGGCGTTGAACTCATTGAGTTTGTGCTCAATGAATTCCTCTAAAAATATCTTTCCCGGAACCATTACTCGAACAGTTCCCATGACACGTCTTCAATGACCATGTTTAGTTAATCTAGGAGTGTCTTCCACTGCATAAGAGCACTCCCCTTCAGCTGAAAGAACGTCATGCAAACTTTCATGTTGGAGGTGTAGTCATAAAGTGCAAAGCACATCACCATATTCTCCAACCATGCCTCCGCAGCTGAGTCGTCTGTGGAACCCATGAACTTGGGAAACTTCACCTTCTCGAGTTCTCTGTGAATGTTACCACTACCAGCTGGAGTGCACTGTGAACCCTCATTGGGTATAGACTCCCTGCCCTCATCTTTGTTGATTCAGTTAATCAAGGCCTTTGACATCCTCTGAAAGGATCTCATCAAACCATCCACATCTCCCACATCTACTTGCTCATCCTCAATAGTCTGCTAATATCCCTGAGGATTAGATTCCTTTGGCATGGATACACTCGGAGGAGACATACCTTGTCTCCCCACACCATGACATCTACTCATCCGACGTCCTCTAACCATGATTGTCACATGGACAATTTTCAATAATTACTAGTGATATATCTATAATCATTTAATTTCAACACAGTGGAAGGCATAACGGTCCAATGTCACAGGGTTGAACCTGCTCTGATACCATATGTAACGACCCCTCTGTTACATCAACAATTAGTGATGTACCAAAATAGGTAAATATTTTTTTTTCAACAAAAGTTAGTACAAGTCAAAATGCATCATAACATGTATTAATAAATACACAATCAATTTCATCACAATCAATAGAAGCAACATCACTATTATTCAATCAACCATATCTTATAAATATAACATAAGGAAGCTACCCACCCAACCTATCATGCATGGTTAGGACCTCTAAGACACATAAGCAATGCTCAAGTCCAAGATTCACCCGATTGATTTTGACCACTTAAGGTCTCAGGACAGGCGACTATTTTGAGGAACAAGGAAGTATGTTATTCCCATTAATTCAATCATACACCACTATTCAAAACTAAAATTATCATCATACTTAACCATCAATTCATCACAGTGCAAATAATAATCTACTCTACTTAATCAATCTTCTAGCAACATTGAGTGTAAATGAGTAAGAGGATTTTACATAAATAATAATAACCCAAAGAGAATAAGTAAAATCTTAGTCTCATGTAGCTCAACTACGCATCTTCCGATTAAGGAATGTCTTCTAAGAATATATATCAGGAATTTAAAGGCTAAAATTATATATTCATTTGCAAGAAACCACAAGAAGATCAATTTTCTTAAGCAATACATTAAATTTAGATGCTACTTTGCATTATGTATCCAACTTATAAAACTAAAAAAAATCAATCATAAATATAAATTATAAGAAGTATATTGCTTGCATATCCATTATAAAATAACTAAGAGGTTCAATCATAACAAGAAATATGGAAAGATTCCAAGACTACCTTACATTTCCATTGCAATAAACTATATGAAGTTCAACCCATAATTAAGAATTAGATAAGATAGATTATATGCTATCTTTCATATCCATATATAAGGATAGTTAAATAAGATCAATTTTTATTTAAACAATAAAAATAAAGAACCCAATGTTGACTTATAAACCCAATTAAAATATCTAAAGGAAGACCCAACAATAATATAAGAATCCAATGTCAACTTACAACTCCATTCAAAGTTATTAAGGAAGACCAAATCTTATTTCAACCATATGTGCTAAATTACATCTCCAAGTAAAGAAACAAAAAGGAGTTCTGAGATCTATTCCCGCCCCTGATCCGGTGTGCAGAAAAATCTGAAATTTGTTCCAGACCTCAATCTTGATCTCCATCCAGACCTTAATCTGACCCTCAATCCAGACCTTAATATGACACTCAATTGAGCACTTAATCCAGTCCTAGATCCAACACTATTTTTTGATAATTTAAATTAATTTCAAGTGCAACAAAAATGATTTTTATTAATTATATAGATTTAGAGGAAGGGACAACAAATTTGATGCAGGGTCTGTCAAAAAGTGTCAGCGATACGTAAGAGGTGAGTGAACGTATAAATTCCAAGCCAATTAACAATTAAAAACTCACCCTTCTTAGTGTTAACTATATGAATGTTACCACTATTTTGAAATCGAGGAAAGTCAATTAAAAAATCAGTTAACTGGAAATGGGAAAGTTAGAAAAACATGTTAATTAACACTTTTATATTCAAGAGAGACATTTCCATATAGAACCCAATTTGGTACCTGATCCAACCCCTGATCTAGACCTTGATATGGAACTAAATTTCTGAAAAAAAATTGAATTTAAAATTTATAGACAACAAATCGATTTCGGACTAGTTAATCCTTAAGGAAAGGACAATAAATAAATACAGAGACACTCAGGAAGGTCAAGTTATTGGTTGTAGCCCCAAATTGTTCCATGAATTATAGTACTTCAAAACTAAAATTCAAAAAAATAAAAATACACAGAATAGTAAATTCCCAATTAAATTCTGGGATTGTTTTCTAAAGGGCAAAAAGATATTCCACAATGATAGAGCTGCAATCTTTTGACAACAATTAACCAATTGACGTTTCAGACTCTTCTACAAGTTTGGGCAGTGTAAAGCCCCAAAATTTTTTTACCAGAAATAAATTAACATACAAAGATCTTTAAAATTTCCCTCTTCGAATTTATATAGGTCTCTTTGCGAGAACGAATTTATAATATCAACTACCAATCATACAAAATCCTACAGTGAACCAATAGAACACCAAAATAGAGGTTGATAAAACTTTCAAGGCAAAGGAAGAGGAAGGACAATCACTCAAATTGAAATTCAGGTTTGTTCAAATATAGGACAGTAGTCACACAAACTTACCAAACTCCAAAAACGCAGCAAAATTTTAGCATGGGATTTAACCTGGATTTGAGTTATACATTACACAGGAAATTGTACCAACATTAACTCACAAACTTTGTATGCAATAATTAAAGCGTCCCATCGCTTTTCTATTAAAATCAAAATTTGAAATCAGAGCTACACATAATTTTACCTTGCTCAAATGCCCTTTCAAAATTTAGGAGAAAGCATCAAGAATAAAACCACACAATTACCAATTTGACCCATTGAAATTTAGAAGGAAAAATAGCCTCAAATGCTAATTTTGACATCACCATAAAATATATTGTTGTTCTCAAAATGCAATTCGCATTAGAAATTGCAAGGATTAACCATTTCGTTAGAATTGCCTAAAATATATCCCACTCATATGTTGGTACATACAAAAATAAAAATAACTCTAACATATTCGATAGATGAACAATTAACAGTGATCAAGTAAGAAGGAAAAATGGTTGAGAAATGAAGGGACTGTTAACATGATATTTCCAAACATAATCAACATCCAGAATGTATCCAATCACAAATAAAAATCGATGACTAAATTGAAGTTTTCACTGCATGCCAATGGTAGCGATCAAGAATAACTTGTATCGGGATATATGAATATATCAACAATGATTCAATAATTTCAACAACCCCAAGGGAAATCACTGATAGAAGCGAACAATAGAAACAAAGGATTGGCAATATGGAAAGGGAGCTAACACGCATTTTCCAATTTCTTATTTGAGAATTTAAATGCATCACATTCTAGGAATTCTTTTATTACACATAAATCCCTCAAGATTTGACAATTCGATATCACAAATAGAATACAGCTACAAAAATATTTCTAGAGAATATATGTAAACTTAGAGAATAACTTATTAACATTACAAAACTAAAAAACAAATACTATAACCGACAACGAAGAATCAAAGATGTTCTTCATTAAAGGCACTCTCTCCTTTCTCCCACTTTGTAATCGTTGAGACTTCACCAGTACCTCCCAACCAACGCTACGGGTACTCTTATTCTCCCTTATCCCCCCTAGTCGCAAAGGGGCCAAGAACACATAAATAAGAAATACTCTAGATCCAAGCTTGCCTCGCAAGGTAGATCCACCACTCTAGATCAATCTTGGTATCCCAACTCTCACAAGTAAAACGAGTCAAAAACAATTTTGCAACATAACTTTACGAATAATCAGTGTTGTCCCTTTTCCATCTAGACCATTTTCTTGATAGGAATTTCCTCACTGACACATGCCCACTTGAAAAATTAATTAACTTTTTAACTAAATCGATTGGGATTATTCACCCTCATACTTGTCACCCTCTCCCCAAGTTGCACAATTAATTACATATTTTATTTTAATTAAAAGTCAATTTCCCTCACATTTCCAAAATTTGGTCCTTAAATCGCTCTTAGTTGTCTCTTTATTACCCAGATTCTCATTTAATGACTGTCTCCTTACTAAATCTGAGTTAGATTTAAAATAGGAGTCTTCTTCTAGTTAGACTAGTGGTAGCTAAACTCTAGATATCATTCTACGTGTACACCTATTCTCTCATACTTTATTTCTTTTCTTATTTTAAAATTCCATTTTAGTATTTTCTTGCACACATGTGCATTATATCAAATATTTATATTTATCTCACTTTTTCTTTAGATTGATTTATCTCTAATCTTTTATTTTATTTAACATTTTATTTTAGTCCCCTAACTAAACTTAGACTTAGGCTTTGTCTCTGTTAGAAAAACAACATCGCGGAGCAATAAAATAAAAAAAATGAATAAATAAAACACATAAGGTACACAAGATAATAGAGACACAGATATATGTGGTTCACCCAATGCAGGCTACGTCCACCAGAGAAATTTCCAGGTCCTTCCTTTATTATTATTCAAAAAGTGAAGGGATACAACCTACAACATAGTTGCAATACATTTTCCTCATAAAAAAGAGCTTCCTTCTAGGGAAAAAAACCCTAACATAACTTCTAGCGTCAGATTTGTGACCTTATAATGAATGGTCCATATTTACTATCAAATTAAAGTATACATTTAAGAGACAATTTTTCCTTCAGGGGCTTCGCCCTCGAACCCCCATCGGGGCCCACTTTCCCCCAAACCCCGCAGAGGGAGTAACCCCCCTTTGCAATCCCCCGCATGGAGCAATGTACATTCTTTTGGGGTGTAAAGTCTTCATGGGGTATAAACACGACTGAAAACAAAGATCTTTGAATCAAGAACATAATCAGGCTCCACAACCAACAATCTCCCACTTGGAGACTGATCTCAACAACTCCACCGCTGATGTATATGCTGGAATATGATCCTTCTTGGACCTGGTGAATTTTTCATATTCACCTTCATGCTTGAATACCAACTCATGAAATTGAGCAGGAACTCAGTTTCTTCCTGGTTACTCCCTTTGCTAACATGTTTGCAGGATTCTAGTTAGTGTGTATCTTTTCCAACTTCAAATGTCCATCTTCAAAGACGGATCGTATGGAATGGTACCTGAGTTGTATATATTTTTCTTTGAATGTAAGGTTGATTTCTTTGAAATATGAATGACACTCTCACTATCACAATACAACCTTCTATTCTCCTACTTATTTCCCAATTCCTCCATAAACCTCTGTAACCAAATCATCTCTTTAATATCCTTTGTAGTAGCAACATAATCTGCCTCCGTTGTTGAAAGTACAACAACCTTTTGCGGTTTCGAAATCGAACTTACTGTTGTTCCATCTATAGTAAAAACATACCCTGTGGTGCTCCTCCTATTATCTTTATCACCTGCCATATATGAATCAACATATCCCTGTAGAATAGTGTCTAAACCTCCAAAACATAATGCATGAGTAACAATACCTCTCAAATACTTGAGAATCCACTTTACTGCCTCCCAATGTTCTTTACCTGGATTTTTCATATACCTTCTCACAACTCCGATTGCATGTGCAATATCTGGTCTTGTGCAAACCATCGCATACATAAAGCTACCAACTGATGATGAATAAGGGACCCTGGACATGTATTCTATCTCCTGTTGTGTCTTGGGACACATTCACTTAGTTAATTTGAAATGGTTGGCCAAAGGTGTACTAACTGGTTTTTCATTCTACATTCTAAACCTCTCCAACACCTTCTCTATGTACTCACCCTGAGGCAATGTCAATTTGCGATTGTCCATGTCTCTTGTTATTCTCATACCAAGGATTTTCTTTTCAACACCCAAATCCTTCATCACAAATGAATTAGGTAATTTATTCTTGAGAACATTTATATCCTGCATATTAGACCCTACAAAAAGCATGCCATCTACATACAATAGAACTATAATATAGCTTCGATTTTCTATCCTTTTAAAATAAACACAATGATCAGAATGACATATACTATAACCTTGTTCTGTCATAAACCTGTCAAACTTCAAATAACACTGCCTTGGAGCTTGTCTTAGGCCATACAAGCTCTTCTTCAACCTTCATATCAAATTCTCATTCCCTTTTACCTCATACCCCTGTGGTTGTTGCATA
>JZKD02S1673541.1:13991-48410 GCA_000966675.3 Picea glauca
GGTTGGTCATGCCCTTTGGTTTGACAAATGCTCCCGCCACTTTCATGAGGATGATGGATGATATCCTACGAACATTCACCAATACTTTCATAGTGGTGTATCTAGATGACATCCTCATTTACAACAAGACTTGGGCATAACACTTGTAGCATATTCAATAGGTTTGGCACACCCTGTGACAACACCACCTCTACACCAACTTGAAAAAATGGTCCTTTTGCATGGACAAGTTTCATTACCTAGTCTACATTGTTGATCAACATGGCATACATGTGGATCCAGCCAAAATCCAAGTCATCCATGGATTTCCAGCCCCAAACACACTCACTAAGCTTCAAATCTTCTCGGGACTTGCCAATTTCTACCACAGGTTCATGTTTGGATTCTCCCATATTGCATGGGCCCTTAGCCAAGTAACTAGGGGTGTTGGTACGACGAAATTTGCATGGGTTTGGTCCCAACAACAAGTGTTCAATGATTTGAAGAAACACTTGTACTCAACCCCATTACTTTCACTATCATACCTACAACAACCCTTTGAGATCAAGACATATGCTTTAGACTATGTTGTGGGCATCGTTCTCACTCAACACAACCACCCTGTGGCCTATCATAGTGAGACACTATCAAATGTCGTCTGTAAGTACCCTACTTATGATAAAGAAATGTACTCCATTGTAAAGTCCTGCTGCCAATAGGGACATTACATTCTTGGGAAGGAGATAGTCATCCACACTGATCATAAGCCACTGCAGTTCAAGTAGACACAAGGAAAATTTCAGAATGACCGCCATCAGAAGTGGTCCACGTACTTGAAAAAATTCCACCTCAACATCAAGTATAAAATGGGAAGCACCAACCGCGTCATTGATTGCCTCAGCAGACCGCCAGTCATGAAACTCACCACAGTTCTAGAATCTTGGGGCCATGAGACCTCTGGATGGCCCCAACTCTATGAGATGGACCCAGACTTCGCCACCACCTACCAAATGTTGGGTGCAAACGCAGTTGTCGCTAATTTCCATCTTCAAGACGGGTTGTTGTGTCATCTGGGCCATATCTGTGTTCCATAAAGTGAGCGAGTGAATATGATCTGGGAATCCCACTACAGTCGGGTGGTAGGATACTTCGGTGTCGAAAATACAGTGTCAATGCTGTAGAAACATTTCTACTGGATGAAACTTCAATAGGAGGTCAACAGGTATATCAGGTCATGCACTACCTACGCAATTGGAAAACCAACCACTAAGAAACAAGGCCTGTACACCCCTCTTCTTACTCCTGACAGGCCATGGGAATCCATCATAATGGACTACATTTCAGTTCTCCTATCCACCAAGAAGAGAAATGACTATGTTTTTGTGGTTGTGGATCGCTTTTCTAAGATGGCGAATTCGGCTGCCTACAAGAAGAGCATCACAAGAGAGGCCACTACCAAACTCTTCTTTGAACGAGTCCGGGTACATTTTGGAATCCCACAAAAAATTTTCTCAGATCGAGATAGTCAATTTCTCAGCACATTCTAGTCAATCCTCTGGTCACTGCTGGACACCAAGCTCACCAAATCCATGACCTTCCACCCCAGATAGATGGCCAAACTGAGGTCGTAAATTGAATGATCGTGCATATCCTGCGCATGTATAATTTAAAGCACCCTCGCACATGGGATGAGACTCTCCCCTATGTTAAGCATAGCTACAACTGAGACTTTCATAGCTCAATCGACCACAACCCCTTTCAGGTGGGGTTGAGATTCCAACCATTGGGTCCCATAGATGTTGCGCTACACCTTGCGGTCACTTCGACCGATTCATATCCTACTCCAACTGAAGTTGAAAAACCTATCCAGTTCATTGAGCGGATCCATCACATCCTTCAATAGGTTCAAGATATCCTATAGAATTCCAATGACAAGTACAAAAAGTGCCATGATCAACACCGGGTGCCACATAAGTTTCAGGTGGGTGAAAAAGTTTGGTTGCACTTATAGAAAGAGAACCTTACAGGACCCCATCGGAAGCTTCACCCACTCCATTATGGGTTGTACACCATCACCAAGGCTGTGGGTAATAATTATTTTGAGCTCAACATTCCTCCTTTCCTTGGCTTGCACCCAGTGTTCAACATGGATATCCTTCGACCGTATTTCCCACCATTATTGGACACCTCAGAGATAACATAAAAAATGACACCAACAAACTCAACCCCGATTGCATACAATAGGAAACCAATGATTAGATTGTGGACAAACAGATCAAGGGTACTCACCAACAAATGATCCAGCTTTATTGAGTTGTCAAAGAAAGGCAGCTCCTGCACCAAGTCAAGTGGCTCACCCGGGGACAAATTCAGTAGAAATTTCCTCATCTGATGGGGGAACTAAACACAATGGAGACCATTGCTTCCTAAGGGGGGAGGATTGATCCAGATGGATGTTAGTGGCCTCCCACCTATTCCAAATAGCTCATTTTGGCAGTCTTTTCCCTAGTTTTTGGGTCCCTCACTTGAGGGTCCATTTTGAGGCCCTAAACAACATTTTTTATGGCTTGCCACAATCAAAATGAACTTCGATAGATGTCAAAAAAATATTTATTTCTTGGATAGACCTTTCAAATGGGCTATTGTGCACCTAAAACAAATATCTCATGCAAAAGTTAAGACCCTAGGAAGTTGATGTACTAACTTACCCAAATAGGGCCCACATGAATTTTGGTGCTTCATCTCCTAGGGTTAGGTTTTTTGGATGTATAGGGTTTTTGACATTCTTTTTTATTGTAAAAAGGCCTTCAAAGCCTCTTTGTAATCATATTCTTGTGAATGAGCGCAACCGTCCCATCTCTTCTCAGAGATAAGCTGCCACCATTCTAGCAAGCTTGTTTCTGCATTTTACAATTTCAACTTATTTCCTTATTAAATAGGAACCCGTTTTACTGTATATCTGTTATTTTTTGTTAAACATATTTTGATAAAAAATTGTATTCATTTTGTTCTGCAAATATATTCTGGATCAGTGGTATGAGAGTGGTCCTCTCCTTGTCATTCTTAATGCATGTCCCCAATGAGGTCAAGGTACAAATAATTAGGTCTCGAGCTTGTTTTTCTTGAGGACAAAAGCTCTCGCACGACCAAAATACCTCTCATGGTAGAAGAAAATAAATACAACGAGACAAGAGATCCCTTCAAAATGTTTCTCGAGGAACCCCTCATGCAATTGAGGAAAAATATAATGGATAGTTTTGTGCAAATCCTTCGGCAGCTACCAACAGGCGACACATCTTCGTCAAACAGAGGCACCACCCCCTTCAAGGTACAAATCAACTTCGATATTCCTATATTTGAAGGTCAGATAGACGTAGATGTGGTAGAAAAATGATTGAATCTACTAGAAGGGTATTTCTTTGTCCATAACTGCTCGAATAGATAAAAGATTACTTTTGCACTCCTCAAAGACATCCCCCATGTCAAATATTGGTGGGAAACTTTCTATGAGCAAAAGAAAATAGAGGAACCATCATTATTTATAGTCGTAGTCTCCTAGTATTCCTTTAGAGATGATATTAAGGAACAATACTACCTTGTTAGAAGTTATGATGACCTGTACACAAAATGGACCACGCTGCGGTAGTAAAGAGACCAAGCAGTGCCCGAGTTCACAAATATCTTCCATACCTTGCGCACAAATATGGGTATCAAATATTATGAGTGACATCTGGTGCTCAAGTATCGTGATGGTCTACATAGATACATCTAGGATGAAATGGATTTTTTGGACATCTCATCCTTGGGCATGACTTACCGATATGCCGTCAAAATTGAGAAAAAGCTCAAACAAAATACGTGGCAATTTGGGCGTGGGAACCCCTCACATAAAAATCTAGGAAATGGCGGCCCCAACCTGTAGAACAAAGGATAGAGAAAATACAAACAACCTCATGACAACCATTCCAGGCTGCAAGAAAAGAAGGACAATGAAAAGACAAATAAAGATACTGGGAAGTGGTGTGACTTCCATAAGAGCCCTTGGAATAACATTGTTGATTTTGGCTTGAAGCAGTGAATAGTGGATGAAGCGAAAGCCTCTGAATCATATGCAGGATCTAACTCTGAGTTAGAACTAGAAAATGGGAGATAGATCATAGATGTAGAACCCAGTGCTACCATTTCTACCACCAAGCTCCATCCTGGTGAACTAGATGAGCTAGAGGAAGGCGAGCGCCTTTTTCATTCACATATGTGGGTGAAGGGTACCCCATTGCACTTCATCGTTGATAGCGATAGCTAGAAGAACCTCATATCAATAGAGGTTATCAAGCGACTCACCCTGTTGACAACTGCTCACCCACAACCCTACATTATCGGATGGCTCTGCCAATGAAGCGACATTCACATCAGCCAACAATGTCACCTACCATACAACATGAAGCCCTTCAAAGATGATGTATTATGTGACGTTTCCCCTCTTGAAGTTTGTAATGTTATTTTGAGCCAACCATATTTATGGAAACATCATGTTGTATATGAGTCTAGGTCTTGTAGTGTTATTGTTACTTTGAATAAGAAACTGTATGGGATACCTAAGGCAGTCCCACCCAGTGCTATTTCCTTGATCTCTACCAAGGAATGCAGAAAGGTCATCTATCGGACAGGGAATTTTTTCTTCTTCATGATTCGCTCTCAGAATGAGCGAAAGATCATAGCCACATCTAGGGTCTTCATGGTCGACCTCTCCACAAAGCATAAGTAAGTGGATAAGGTAGTGGAATAATACTCAGATATATTTTCCTCACCTACCGGGGTACATCTACACTTTCAGGTCAAGCACCCCATCGATATGACCCCTGACACACCACTGCCCAATGGGCCAGTCTACCGCTACTCTCTATTATAGAATGAGGAGATCAAGTGGAAAATCCAAGAAATTCTCCACAAGGGGCACATCCATCCCAGATCATCACCTTGTTGGAGCCCAATAGTGCTGGTACATAAGAAATATGGAACCTAGAAACTCTACATTGATTACCGAGCCATGAATAAAATCATAGTCAGAAACTGGTACCCGATACCTTGAATCGAATACCTCCTTGATCAACTCACGGGGGCCAAATATTTCAGTAAGATTGATATGAAGTCTGGCTACCGCCAGGTCCTGATAGAACAAACAGATGTATGGAAACCACCTTCAAGTCAAAGGAAGGTATTTTTGAATGGTTGGCATGCCCTTTGGTTTGAAAAATTATTCAACCACTTTCATGAGGATGATGGAAAATATACTGCGACCATTCACTAATACTTTTTTATTGGTGTATCTGGATGACATTCTCATTTACAACAATACTTGGGAAAAAAACTTGCAACATATTCAACAGGTTCTGTATACCCTGCGAAAACACCAACTCTGCGCCAACTTGGAAGAATGATCCTTCGGCATGGACAGGGTTCATTACCTGGACTACATCATTGATCAACATGACATACATGTGGATCCAACTAAAATCCAAGTCATTCATGGCTGGCCAGCCCCAACCACACTCACCAAGTTTCAAAGCTTCTTGGGCCTTGCCAATTTCTACCACAGGTTCATGTTGGGATTCTCCCATATTGCATGGGCCCTCAACCAAGTAACTAGGGGTGGTGGTAAGTAAAAATTTGTGTGTGGCCAGTCCCAACAACAAGAGTTCAATGATTTGAAGCAACGCTTGTTCTCAACCCCAACACTCTCACTACCAGACCTGCAACAACCCTTTGAGATCAAGACACATGCTTCATACTATGCTATGGGCATCGTTCTCACTCAGCATGACCACCCCATGGCCTATCACAGTGAGACACTATCATATGTTTTCCATAAGTACCCTACTTACGAAAAATAAATGTACTCCATTGTGAAATCCTGTCACTAATGGAGACATTACATTATTGGGAAGGAGACAGTCATCCACACTGATCATAAGCCACTGCATTTCATGCAGACAAAAGGAAAATTGCAGAATGATTGCATCATAAGTGGTCCACTTACTTGCAACAATTCCACCTCAACATCAAGTATAAAACGGGAATCACTAATCATGTCGATGATTTCCTCAGCAGAATGCTAGTCACAACACTCACCAAAGTGATAGAATCTTGCAGCCATGATACCTCTGGATGTCCCCAACTATATGGGATAGACCCAGACTTCACCACCACCTACCAAATGTTGGGTGCAAGTGCAGTTGTCACTAATTTCCATCTTCAAGATGAGTTGTTGTTCCATCTGGGCCATATCTGCATTCCATCAAGTGATCCAGTGAAGCTGATATGGGAATCCCACTACAGTCGGGCCGAAAGACACTTCGACGTTGAAAATATAGTGGCAATGTTGCAAAAACATTTCTACTGGCCGAAACTTCAAGAGGAGGTAAAAAAGTATATTAGGTCCTACACTGCCTGTGCGATTGCCAAATCAACCACTAAGAAACATGTCCTATACACCCTTCTTCCTACTAATGACAAGCCATGGGAATCCATCTCAATGGAATACATGTTGGGCCTCCCATCCACCAACCGGGGAAATGACTATGTTTTTGTGGTTGTGGATTGCTTTTCTAAGATGGCGATTCTGGCTGCCTGTAAGAAGAGCATCATAACAGAGGCCACTGCCAAGATTTTCTTTTAACGAGTCTGGGTACATTTTGGAATCCCACAAATCATTGTCATAAATTGGGATAGTTGATTTCTCAGCACATTCTGGTCAAGCCTGTGGTCACTGTTGGACACCAAGCTCACCAAATCCACGACCTTCCACCCCTAAACAGATGGCCAAACCGAGGTCATAAATCGAATTATCATGCATATCATGTGCATGTATAATTCCAAGCACCCTCGCACATAGTATGAGAATCTCCCCTATGTTCAACATAGCTAGACCTAAGACCTACATAGCTCAACTGAACACAACCCCTTTCAGGCGAGGTTGGGATTCCAACCATTGGGTCCCATAGATGTTGCACTACCCCTTGAGGTCACCTCGGCTGGCTCATCTCTTGCTACAAATGAATTTGACAAAGTCACCAAGTTCATTGAGAAAATCCAACACATACACCAAGAGGTTTAGGATATCCTATATATGTCCAATGACAAGTACAAGAAGCACCATGATCAACACTATGTGCCACATAAGTTTCAGGTGGGAGACAAAGTTTGGTTGCACTTGCAAAAAGAGCTCCTTATAGGACCCCATCAGAATATTTTCCCACTCTTATATGGGTTGTACACCATCACCAAGGTTGTGGGTGATAATGATTTCAAGCTCAACATTCCTCCTTTCCTTGGCTTACACACAGTGTTCAACGTGGATATCCTTCGACCGTATTTTCCACCATTATTGGACACCTCAAAGATAGGAGAACAACTGACACCAATAGACATCAACCTAGACCGCATACAAAAGCCATCCAATGATCATATTGTGGACAAACATATCAATGGAACTCGCCAGCAAAGGATCCATCTTTATCGAGTTGTCAAAGAAGGGCAACTCCTGCACCAAGGAAAGTGGCTCACCCATGGCCAAATTCAATAGAAATTTCCTCCTCTGATGGGGGAACTCAACAAAATGGAGACCATTTGTTCCTAAGTGGGGAGGATTGATCCATATGTATTTCGGTTTCCTCCCACCTATTCCCACTAGCTCATTTTGGCAGTTTTCCAGTTTGGCAGGATTTTCCCTAGTTTTCGGGTCCCTGACTTGTGGGGTCGTTTTGGGGCCCTAAACAACATTTTTTAGGGCTCGCCACAATTAGAATGAGCTTTTTTAGATAGCATAGAAATTTGTATTCCTCGGATAGACCTTTCCAATGGGATATTGTGTGCCTAAAATGGATATCGTATGCAAAAGTTACGACCCCGAGAAGTTGATGTACTAACTTACCCAAACGGGGCTCACATGAATTTTGTCACTTCATCTCCTAGGGTTAGGTTTTTTGGATGTCTATGGTTTTTGACATTCCTGTTTATTGTAAAAATTCCTTTAGAGCCTCATTGTAATAATATTATTTTGAATGAGCACAACCGTCACATCTCTTCTCAGAGATAAGCCGCCACTATTCTAGAAAGCTTGTTTCCGCTGCATTTTATAGTTTCATCTTATTTCATTATTGAATAGAAACCAATTTTACTGTATATCTGATATGTGTTAAGCATATTTTGATAACAATATGTATTCCTTTCATTCTGAAAATATATTTCGGATCAGTGGTATCAGAGTGGTCTACTCCTTGTCTTTCTGAATGCATGTCCCCAACAAGGTTAGGGTACAAAGAATTGGGTCTCGAGCTTGTTTCTCATCAAGGAAAAATGATCTCGCATGCCCAAATGACCTCTCATGGAAGAAGAAAATAAATATGAAGGGACAGGATATCCCCTCAAAATGTTGCTTGAGGAATCCCTCATGCAACAGAGAAACACGATTATGGATACTTTTGCGCAAATTATCAACACCGGGTGCCACATAAGTTTCAGGTGGGAGACAAAGCTTGGTTGCACTTGCAGAAAGAGTGCCTTACAGGACCCCATAAGAAGCTTCTCCCACTCCATTATGGGTCATACACCATCACCAAGGCTATGGGTTATAATGATTTCGATCTCAACATTCCTCCTTTCCTTCGCTTGCATCCAGTGTTCAACGTGGATATCCTTCGACTGTATTTCCTACCATTATTGGACACCTCAAAGATAGTAGAACAACTGACACCAAAATATATCAACCTCGACTGCATACAATAGGAATCAACTGATCATATTGTGTAAAAATAGATCAAGGGCACTTGCTAGCAAGGGATCCATCTTTATCGAGTTGTTAAAGCAGGGCAACTCCTGCACCAAGGCAAGTGGCTCACCCAAGGTCAAATTCAACAAAAAATTCCTCATCTGATGGGAGAACTAAACGCAATGGATACCATTGATTCCTAATGGGGTAGGATTGATAAATATGGATTTCGGTGGCCTCCCACCTATTCCAACTGGCTCATTTTGGCTATTTCCATTTTGGAAGTTTTTTCCCTAGTTTTCGGGTCCTTGCTTGTGGGGTCGTTTTGAGGCCCTAAAAAATGTTTTTTAGGGCTCACCACAGTCAAAATGAACTTTGATAGATAGCATAAAAATGTGTATTCCTAGGATATACCTTTCCAACGGGATATGGCGCACCTAAAACAAATATCGTATGCAAAAGTTATGACCCCGTAAAGTTGATGTACTGACTTACCCAAACAGGGCCCACATGACTTCTGGTGCTTCATCTCCTAGGGTTAGATTTTTTTGATGTCTATGGTTTTTGACATTCCTGTTTATTGTAAAAAGGCCTTCAGAGCATCATTTTAATCATCTTCTTGAGAATGAGTGCAACCATCACATTTCTTCTCAAAGATAAGCCACCACCATTCTAGCAAGCTTGTTTCCACTGCATTTTACAGTTTCATCTTATTTCCTTATTGAATAAAAACAGTTTTACTATATATCTGTTATTCTATGTTAAGAATATTTTGATAACAATATCTATTCATTTTGTTTTGAAAATACATTTCGGATCAGTGGTATCTGAGCGGTCTCCTCCTTGTCATTCTTAATTCATGTCCCCAACGAGGTCAAGGTACAAAGAATTGGGTCTCGATCTTGTTTCTCATTGAGGACAAAAGATATCAGATGCCCAAATGAAATCTTATGGTAGAAGAAAATAAATATGATGAGACATGAGATCCCTTCAAAATGTTGCTTGAGGAATCCCTCACACAATCGAGGAACGATATGATGGATAGTTTTGGGAAAATGTTCAACACCAGGTGCCACATAAGTTTTAGGTGGGCGGCAAAGTTTGGTTGCACTTGCAGAAAGAACGCCTTACAGGACCCCATTAGAATCTTTTCCCACTCCATTATGGGTCATACACCATCACCAAGTTTGTGGGTGATAATTCTTTTGAGCTCAACATTCCTCCTTTCCTTGGCTTGCACCTAGTGTTCAACGTGGATATCGTTCGACTGTATTTCCCACCATTATTGGACACCTCAGAGATAGCATAACAACTGAAACCAATAGATCTCAACCCCGAATTCATACAACATTCATACAATTATCATATTGTGGACAAATATATCAAGGACACTCACCAACAAATGATCCAACTTTTTCGAGTTGTCAAAGCAGGGCAGCTCGAGTACCAAGGCAAGTGGTTCACTCGGGGCCAAATTCAACAGAAATTTCCTCATTTGATGGGAGAACTAAAAAAAATGGAGACAATTTCTTCCTAATGGGGTAGTATTGATCTAGATGGATGTCAGTGGCCTCCCACCAATTCCAACTGGGTCATTTTGGTTGTTTTCCATTTTGGCATTTTTTCCCTAGTTTTCGGGTCCTTGACTTGTAGGGCCATTTTGAGGCCCTAAACAATGTTTTTTGGGGCTCCCCACAGTCAGAATGACCTTTGATAAATAACATTAAAATGTGTATTCCTCAGATAGACCTTTCCAATGGGCTATCGTGCGCCTAAAATGAAGATTTTATGCAAACGTTACGACCCGGGGAAGTTGATGTAATAACCTACCCAAACGGGGCCCACATGACTTTGGGCACTTCATCTCCTAGGGTTAGGTTTTTGAATGTCTAGGGTTTTTGACATTCCTATTTATTGTAAAAAATCCTTCAAAGCCTCATTGTAATCATCTTCTTGCGAATGAGCACAACTTTCACATCTCTTCTCAGAGATAAGCCGCCACCATTCTAGCAAGCTTGTTTCTGCTGCATTTTACAGTTTCAATTTATTTCCTTATTGAATAGAAACCAATTTTACTGTATCTCTGTTATTTTGTGTTAAGAATATTTTGATAACAATTTTTATTCATTTCTTTCTGCAAATATATTCTGGATCATCTCCTTTCCCATCAAATTGTGCTTCCATTTCTTAATAGATTTAACCAGAGCATAGAGTTCCTTGTCATATGTAGGATAGTTCAAGACTCCATGATGAATAATTTTAGAATGATAGCACACTATCTTACCTGTCTACATCAAGGCCACTCCCATAGCATACCCACTTGCATCTATCTCCACTTAAAAAATATTTTTCAAATTAGGCAATCTAAGAACTAGTGCCTGACTAAGATTTATTTTTAACTCATAAAAAATTTCCACTAATTCTTTCCCCATTGGAAATTCTTGTTATTGGTTATTATTTCATGGAGTGGTGCAACCATAGGTGAAAATAATTCTATAATCTTCCATAGGCACTATTCTATCCCCAAAAATCTCCTAATTTAAGTTGAATTAGTGTGACTCGGCCACTTGAGGATGGCCTTCATATTTACAAGATCTATCTTGAGTTCCCCTCCACCAATCACACACCCCAGATACACCAATGACTACTGAGAAAATTCACATTTATTAATCTTTTCCAATAGTTGATGCTTTTTCAAAGTCTCTAACACCTGCATGAGATGTGAGATATAGGTAGAGCTATAAAACAATATATCATATAAGTACACTATTACAAATGAATCTAGAAAGGGACCAATACATCATTCATCAAATGATAAATGTAGCTAGTGCATTACATAAACCATAATTAATTATTAGTCATTCATATAGACCTTGCTTGGTCTTGAAGGTATTATTCCAGGTGTCTTCTTATTTAACTCATACATGGAAGTATCCCAATTTGAGATCCAAGTTGGTGAAGCAGTTGGCATGATACAACTAATTTAGAAAGTCATTGATCCTAGGCAGAGGTCATTGATCCTAGGCATAGGTCATTGATTCTTGAGGGAAATCTTATTCAAATATCTATAGTTGATAAAAATTCTCCAAGTCCCGTCCTTCTTGGGTACTATGATAGTAGTTGACTCACAAGGTAAGGTGCTTGGTTGAATTACCCCCTTCTCCAATAGCTTATACAATTTTTTATTCACTTAAACTAATTCTAGGATGGACTATATGTAAAACCCAATGTTTGGCAATAGGGAGTAATGAAATAAATGTATCTCATGCTCCACTTCCCTCTGAGGTTGTAACCCTTTAGTATCCTAGAACACTTCTTTATATTCATACAAAAAATACTCCAATTGGTGTTTTTATTATTTAGTACATCCCTCCAGAGACACCTTTTCTCTCATTGATTCATTTCCTAGCTGATTGTCTCTTAAGAAGAGTAATACAACCTTCCTACTAGAAATGATCAATTTCTTGTCTTGGTTATCACTTACCATAGAGATTTGGTTTTACCTTTCTGTGCATTGATGATGAAGGATTTCCCATCCTTAGTTAGGTGGTATTGGTTTTATCTCCTTGTGAAGATTGCATCCCTCATGTACATGCAAGGGATTCTAAACACTACAACACACACATCAAGTGGTACTACATCTACCTCCACTTCATCAATATAGTTTTCTTTTACATAAAATTTGATCTAACCTTTCTTAGTGACCATGAGATATGCATCATTATTTACCCATCCCATTAGATATGGGTGAGGATGGTAATGAAATTCTAATCCAATATTGCTAACCATAACTTCTACTATGAGATTGGCCTATGAATCCGAATCAAATAGAGCATTCACCTTTGTCTTCTTGACCTAGATCTTGATATGGAAGATTTTAACCACCTCCTTCTCTTCCTTTAGATGGAGGTTACTCGTATAATTTATTTTTTTTCATCAAGGTGGATACAATATCTTCCTTCACATCTGAGCTACTCTCTACTTGGTTGCTTGAATCCATGAATAACATGTTCTTCTTCTTGTCAATGTTCTTTCATTTATTTGGATTTCTCTCCATATGTAACTTCCAACACTTATCTTCAATGTGATCATCGATATACAATGGTTACGATGGTTTTTTGGATAATTGTATTGATGTGCAGTGGTTTTTGTCTTATTGTCCTTTCCTTTCCACTTCTTATTTATCTCCTTGGAAGAATATTGGTGGTATTTCTACTTGGAACCATTTGGTTGTCCTTTATTCGTACCCATATTATCAAGATACTATTATTTCATACAATCCTTGTCAACTATCCTAGGCTAAAATAGCATCAATTGCCTCTTTAAATGACTATGTTGTAAAATTTTCAGACCCCACCTAGTTGCAAGTCTCACTAAGACTAATCATAGTTTAATGCCCAATGTTGGCACAGGGGTAGACCCAAGGTTCAACACTGCAACATCGCACCAACAAAACCCTAACTACTGGCCCTTTCGGCAACACCTGCAAAGCAAATGAAGTCTCACCCGAGGTAGAGGCAAGGGTGGTTGTAGGAACTAGATGTCTGCAACCTTAGCTGGGACACAGATATGTGATTGTAACACCTTAACATAACACTTAGAAATTATGATTCATTAATATTCAGCCTTATTTTACAGTGCAACTAAACCCTAACAATAGATCAACACAACATTCATACAGATCCAATAGATTCAAGAAATAAGCATACCAATAGAGATCAGATCTAGCATTCATTCACATTATTAAGCACTAATCTATCATATCAGATTCATCTATCAACTAACATTGTACTAAGCATTGAATCACATAAACAAAAGAACAACCAAAAAGCACAAATCATTCACAATACATGATATACGTGGTTCACCCCCACCCTGGGGCTACGTCCACCAACTCGTCGTCCTCTTTATTAGCTTCTTTAAATCTTCTTATATGCACAAATCCTCAAAATCAACTCCACATAGGACAGAAGATCTGTGCACCTCGCTAGATCCTCCTTCCTTGAGTTACAACACAAATCCTTTCACAGTCTCTTATAATCACTTGCACTTAGCTCTGCAAGCCTCACATAGTATGCATAAAGCAATTAACACTTACCACTTGCATTGATCACCTAGAATCACATAGATGAATATCCCCTTACATCACCTAGACATTTATTTATACATTACAAAATAGGCCTAACCATGGGTAAACCCATGGGTTGACATCCCCATACCCATTACATAAGCCCAAAACCCAAAAAGGCCCTAAAAAGGGGCCAAGATCCCACGATCTCCACTTCGTCTCACGTTCCACCTTTGACAGCCTATAGAAGTCCCAAAAATAGGTCAAACATGACCAAGGATCCTCAAAAATTGGTCAAGGGCCAACATGCCCCCAACACTCACCTATGACTCGTCTCGAGTCACTCTGATCTGGATAATTCTGCCTCAAAATCCTCGAGCTTGGATTGAGCTGCTTCAACCTGTTGTTGTGCCATGGCCTCTTGATCAACAAACTTTTGGATAATAGCTTTGTTGACAGGTCCCTCTAAGTGTTGTTCAACTGCAGTGACGATTTACCCCAGTTTCACTCCTTAGCCTTCGATCTCTGAGAACAGTTGGAAAGCCTCATCCTGTATAGGTTGGAGCCTCTAAGTCACTTCCATGACTCTTCTCTGAATGATGTGGACCTGTTGTTGAGAAGTGCAATGCTCTTGGGATCACTTCATCCTTTCAACATCTGACAAGGGATTCAACTGCGCCTGTATTGTTTCTGCTTGCTGCTTCGCCTCCTGGAGATATGACTCCAGTGCCTTCAGTTCTGGATTCTCAGTGATTTTCTCATAAGTCTGGGCACTATGATCACTTAGTTGTTTACATTCCATGGCAAGGGCCCTTATTCTCTCAACTGTTCTTTAAGTAGTTGCATCTCTTTGATCCCTCATCCTGCGGGGTGTCAGGCATTGTGCGGAGCTCTAAGTCTGATATTCTTTGTTGTAGTTGTTGGATAGCTTCTACAAGATTCTCTACTTGATGCTCGACTTAGTCTTATGCCTTTGTCTCAAAGTTTGTCACTGAGTGAAGTTATCTGTTGAATGCTTCTTTCACTTCGAGTTGTTCTACGAGAAACTGTTCTTTTTCTTGCTGAATCTATGCTTTCTCCTCTTCAAACTTTGTATGGAGAGAAACCTTCTCCTGCTCCACAACTCAGTGTTTTTCTAAGACTATTTATTGCACTTGATTCAAGGCCTGGGTAGCTTGTTCTGTCTCTTCCCGTGTGCGACGAAGGTGAGCTTCAGTCGCATCATCTAGTCGACGGAGTTGGGCAGGCTCATCTCCCAGCTCTGGTTCTTTTGATGGCAGGGACGCAGTGGACACTTTGCGATTGGACTGAAGAGCCTACTATACCCCTAGGATCTCAACCTCGATTCTATCGTACATCTCCTCCTTCTTGGCTTCCTATTTCTGCAACATTTCCTGTGAGGCGTTGTTTACAACTCGACAGAAGAAGTAGATAACTAGGCAACAGATCTCTCCAATGGGTGAGAAGCCTTCATTAATTCAGTTCTGTCCATTACGATGCGGTCCCAATGGTTTTATGGAGAGATTTATGACCATAAATTTCGTTCTACCTATTCGGGGCATCGATCTAACGGCTATACGGTTTCCAATGGCTATATTGCTTCGCCATGGAGAAATTCCATGTGGCGTTGTTATGCTATCCTCGCGAAGTTCCAATTGTGCAAATTTTCCTTCTGTGAAGTTCCCTTTGGAACCTTCTGTAACTTTTCGATCTTTGATCTCTTCTTATTTAGTTTTCTAGCCTTCTTTCCAGTGAGCTTCATCTCAGTATTCCTCTTTTCATTTTGATTCTTATCTCCTCTTAGCATAGTAACTTTGCACTGTTGAGATTCTTTCCTAGGATTCAAGGGAAATACTTCTTCTCTATCTGGGGTAGGTGCTTCAGTCTTCTGTGAGTCTTATTGTGTTGTTTCAACTTTGACATCCAAGTTTCTAGTTCTAAATAGCTTCGATCTATTCTCCTGTTCTTCAATCAAGTGTGTGATCCTCCTAGACATGAAATCTTTTAATTCTTGCTTCTTCTGCTCTAAGACTTCTTCTTCTTTCCTTTTAGCCTGATCCCTTTCAATCCAAGGTTTTCCTAGTAATATAGCAAATTGGGCACCGTTCTCAATATATTTAACAACCTCAAAATCTTCTTTTGTCAAGGTTCCATAAGCACTCATGGATATTTGGGTAAGTCTTCCACATAATTTTATCATCTTTCCTCTAAATAATCCTATTCCTCCCAATGAAGCAATCATAGAAGGAATTCCTAAAGTTTCCCAAGTTCTTTCTATCATAATATTCACCTTTGTTTCTTCATCCAGAACAAAGTCAATGTCAAAGTCTCCTATTCGTGCTTCTATGCACTCTTTTTCTTTGAAGATCTCTGATAAGTTGATATTTCGATGGTCATTAAGGGTTTCTTTCATTTGTAGCAATACATCCTCTAATTATTTCTAGGGTTCTGCCATGGTCTTAGTGTCTTGACCTTTCTCATGGTCTTCTTGTCTCATATTCATTCTTTCAGTTTTAGCAATCATTCTAGGGAAATCCAAAACTTCATGATCCATATCTTTACAACAAAGACAACTAGGTCTTCTACCAGGGCATTCCTTAGCAAGATGTCCTAGTCTTCTGCAACTATAACAAAGATTTAATCCTCTCTTTCTCTTAAATGATCCCCATCCTTTCCTATACTGTGCACTAGGATCATGGTAGCTAACCTACAAAATATGCTTTCTAGGATCCTTCATCCATTTGTTAGTCCAAACATTCTTTATATGCATAGGAATAACTTATCTTTCACTATTGTTATCATATCTACTCATATCAAATCTTCTTTCATCTAGATGCGCCCTAGTTTTCAGGCTAGGACTAAATTTATCAAACATACCTAGATCCATATTCTTGAAACACAAATTTTCACTTATCTTACTTTCATCAGAGCACAAATCTTCCAGATCTAAAACTTTTTACTATTCTTACCTTTCTCATAGCACAAGGATTCAAGATCTTACCTCTTTTATTCAGATCATACTTCTCTTCTTAGCACAGAGTTTCATAATCCAAGTAGAGTACTGCGTACCAGAGAAACATATCTAAGCACAGAGATTTCACAGTTTTGGGTTAGATCTTCGCACAAAGCTTCTTCTTCCTCAGTTCCCAACAATCACAATTCTAGGTCCTGGCAAAGGAACCATTTGTTGGCCCAGGGGTATAACCAAGGTTCAACGCTACAACAACGCACCAACAAAATCCTAACTACTAGCCCTTTCGACAACACCTGCGAAGTAGATGAAGTCTCACCCGAGGTAGAGGTAGGGTTGGTTGCAGGACTCAGATGTATGCAAACTTAGCTGGGACACAGATCTGTGATTGCAACACCTTAACAAAGCACTTGGAAATTATGATTCATTAATATTCAACCTTAGTTTACAGCGCAGCTAAACCCTAACAATAGATCATCACAATATTCACACAGATCCAATAGATTCAAGCACTAAGCATACCACTAGATATCATATCTAGCATTCATTCAAATTATTTAGCACTAAGCTATCATATCAGATTCATATACCATCTAACATCGTACTAAGCATTGAATCACATAAACAAAAGAACAACCAAAAAGCACAAAGCATTCAAAACACAAGATATACGTGGTTCACCCCCACCCTGGGGCTACATCCACCAACTCGTCATCCTCTTTATTAGCTTCTTTCAATCTTCTTACATGCACAAAGCCTCAAAATCAACTCTGTAGAGGACATGAGATCTTCACACCTCGCTAGATCCTCCTTCCTCAAGTTACAACACAAATCCTTTCAAAGTCTCTTACAATCACTTGCACTTATCTCTGTAAGCCTCACACAATATGCACAAAGAAATTAGCACTTACCACTTGCTCTTAGCACCTAGCATAATGTACATGCATATATCCTTACATCGCCTAGACATCTATTTATACATTACAAAAGGGGCCTAAACATGGGTAAACCCATGGGACGACATCCCCATACCCGTTACATAAGCCCACAACCAAAAAAGGCCCTAAAAATGGGTCGATATCCCCCGATCTTTGCTTCGTATTGCGCTTCACCTTCGACAGCCTGTCGAAGTCCCAAAAATAGGTCAAACATGACCAATGATCCTCAAAACTTGGTCAAGTTCCAACACCCAAAAACCTAATTTTATGACAACAACAAATTCTCAACATATAAAAAAATATCAGAACTAAAACATGAGGATTGTGAACAACAATAAATGAAAAAATAAGTAATACTAACAACAACATAATAAATCATAAATTGAGACACAAATATTTTGGTCTAACTTTGACTCTGGAAAAACCCACAAGGGGAAAACCAGTGAGAGAGGGGATTTTTATTATTTCAAAGCTCAGAGAGAATGTCATTTACAAAATTCATTTTCCTTAGAAGTAAATATCAAACTTATCTAGAAAATTGTGCCAAGTTTCCTCGACAAAATATGAGATAGAGAATCCTTGAAATTTGTGTCATAATTTCTTGAACAAAATGCACAGGTATACTCAATTGTTTTCCCTTGGTTGTACAATTTCCCTAAAAAATCGTGGCAGAATAGTAACTCGAGTTTTTTCCATGAAAGTATAGTACGATATCCTTGGAAAGCATGCCAACTCTCTAGAAATTAATGCAACAACCTCTCGATTTACATGCCAGAAATACAACAGTATGACCTCCAAAAATTTGTACAGTGTGACCTAGAACAATGTTGTACCTTACTCCTTGATTTTTGTGTTGTATATTTGTCTTGAAATCCATGCCACCTTCAGAAAAATTTCCTCTCTACTTCAACTCGACTTGTCTCTCTCTTACTCTCTCCAAATCACACGAAGAATGAGAATGGGGGTGCCTCATTTTCCATAATTAAACTTCATGAGGGTAGGTGAAGGGTTTCTTAATCCAATGGTGGAGATTGAATTAATGAGTGGCCATGATTTAATGTCTATTCACTCACCCACTTTACTTAAGTTATAAAGTCACTTTTAATTCATATCCCATGAATTAAATAACTAGGGTCCACATTAGGCATTTTCAAACCCCTTAGGCGCATAGGTGGTGAAGAACACTTTTCTAGATAGTTTTTAATTATTTTTAACACTCCCTCTTACCGAGGAACATGTTACTCACCACCCCAATATTATCTCTAAAAGATACAAACTTTCCTTTCCCCAAACCTTTTGTGAGTATGTACACAACTTGCTCATCTGTGGATATATATTGTAGCTCAACTGCTCCTCTATGAACATAATCCCGGATGAAGTGATATCAAATCTCAATGTGATTAGACCTGTCATGAAAAACTAGATTCTAAGAGAGTTTGATAAAACTCTTATTATCACAATAAATCACAATAGGTCTCAAATTCACACCAGATAATCCCACCAACAAATTGTGAAGCCAAATGACCTCACAACTGGCCTGATTGGAAGCCATATACTCAGCCTTGGAAGAACTCAAAGACACTGACTTCTTCTTCCAACTGAACCAAGACACCACTGCTGAGCCTAATCCAAAACAACATTCTGAAGTACTATTCCTGTCACTGACACATCCTTCCCAATATGAATTAGTATAGCCCACCAATCGAACTCTGTCCCCTCTCAAATAGTCTAGGCCATAATCCACTGTACCATAAAGATACCTGAGCACATGTTTTTCTTCCACTCAATGCAATCTCCTAGGTTCCACCATAATTTGACTAAGAGTTTTTACTACAAAACAAATATCTGGTCCGGTGTTGACCAAATACATCAACGAACCGATCAACTGATGATATAATGTGGGATCAACCAACTATGAATCAGAAGCATTAATATTATTCTAGTTGGTAATCATGGGTGTGGACATGGGCCTACAATACTCCATCTGGAATCTCCTCAGAATGTCAAAAGCATACTCTCTTTGTCCTAGAAAGATGTGTCCAGGCTCCTACCAAACCTCCAACCCCAAAAAATAATGCATCAGTTCAATGTCTTTCATCTCGAACTCTGAAGCAAGGATCTCCTTGCATCTAGTAATGAGTATCTCAACCCCTATAATGAAAATATCAACAACATGTAGCAATAGTATGAGAGGATCCTCTCCAACCACAATGAAGTACAATTTGGTATCCACCTCACTCTTCTCAAAACCCAACTATTGCTAGTAGGCATCAATCCTAGAATACCAAGCTATGGGAGCTTGTTTCATCCCATACAATGCCTTATTCAATCTACACACATGAGGCTCTCTCCCATGCACCTCAAATCCCAATGGCTACTCAATGTACAACTCCTCCTGTATGAGACCATTCAGAAATGCAGTCTTCACATCCATCTGATGGATCTTCCAACCCATATCTGCTGCAATAGAGATCACTGCCTTGATCAAGGTATATCTAGCAACCAGAGTGAAGGTCTCAACATAATCAAATCCCTCAACCTATGATAAACTCTGAGACACAAAACGATCTTTTTACTTCTCAATGTTTCCATATGCATCATATTTGAGTTTGTAGAGTGTTGGCTGCATGCCTATTTTGAGGAAAGACCTATTTTTGGAAGGTAAGACCTAATTTTGGAGAAGAACAATTGCAAGGAAAAGCAGCATGCATGAGGAAAAGAGATATGCAAGAAGTAAAATACACGTGTGAAAAGGCATGAAAACATAACCATGTTAGGGTTAGGGTTTTCAACAAAGGTTTTAATGACTATAAGCTTGTAAAATAGTATAAATAAGAACCTAGGAGGTCTAGGTAAGGGTTATGTTTTGATGTTCATTCTAGGAATTGTGAAGAAAAAGGTTGTTGAGTTGTAGAAGAGTCAAATAGGTACATGTTAAGGGTTAGGTCATAGGATGAGGATCTTGGTGTGATCTATTCCACCTCACAATACTTGTATGATTGGATGTGTAATGTGCACAATGCCATATTTTCTAGAAAACTAAATAAAAGAGAAGAGAAGCCAAATCTTTGTGGATGTATCCTAGGAGAGGGTGAACCATGATAAAACATGTGTTATATGTGATGGTTATTGCATGTTTACCTTCTGTCAGTGATTAGTTTATGAATGAATGAAGGCATTGTTAATATAGATATATTAGAATGCATGCATGGTCTTAAAAGATGAATGAATCCTAGGAATATTTGAAAGAATAACATAAGGCATGAAAAAGATAAAATACAATCTCAGATCCCCACTCATTCCTAGAATGTAATCACTTGAGCATTGTAGTCACCCATAAATATATCTTGGGTGAGATTGCGTAGTGCACTATGTGTGTTGTGTTTCCTTCTAGTTTACCAGGAGGGCCAATAGTTTTAAAGGGTTTTGCTGGAAACATGATCATATCTGAACCTGGGTCAGACCAAGAAGTGAATGAGATATTTAACCCAACAAATGGTTCTGTTTCCAGTTGGAACTGCATAGGATTGAGTGGACAGGATCCGTAGAATAAGCATGTGGAGAATGAAGGTATAGAAAGGAATGTTCATGCCATGGAATTCAATGAAGACAGAGATCAAAAGATGGTTGAAAACAAAGGAACTTGAGTTTTCACAGAAGGATAAAAGAAAACCTAAGTTAACACCGTGCAAATATCTTGACAAATATGCGTTTACAAACTTACATGAGGCATTTTTATGTGATTTCCTGCATTTGTTGCAAGAGTGGCTATTGAGGTTAAAATACAACCACCCAACAAATTGAATTAGATAGATGGAGTGGAATCCTGTGGAGATCGCAGAGTTACAACAAGTTAACAACAAATTTACACTCGTAGTAGATTTCTAGTTAGACAATATTGTTGCAGTGTTTATCACTGAATTTGTAGTAGATACCATGAAGTCTTACAATGCAATAGAGAAGGATTTCATAAAAGCACCTAGAGGTAGGTATATCAGATCATTATATAATTCAATCAATATTTTATTAAATAACAACGATGTGATGACCATGGAATCAAACAACTAAACTTCCCTGCGTGCATGGGGGAAGGTGGGTAGCACTAACAGGAGGTGGATAAATGGAGAAAGAATTGGATAAGGGAAATAAGAAGGAGGCCATGGACCCAATCATGATGGAGGAAGACCAGATAAAGAAGATAATGACAACAACTAGAAAGATGCATAGTGGAGTACCCTACCAATATAAGATGAATAACAAGAAGAGATCCATAACTGATAGAGAGGGATTGAAAAGTGATGAGGAAGAGGTAGAGGATTTTCGAGATGTGGAGAATATTGAGGAAATCCTACGTGCAACATATGAAAGGAAAATAGGAGGTCCAAGGGAAGGAACAAAAAGCAAAACTCCAATCCAGGTCACTATCAGTGTGGAACCTATAACCCTATGTGTGACTAGTACACCAGAAAGAACACCATCATTTAGACAACCGAATTTTAGTGGAAGAAAGACAACAAGAAACACATTCAAACAAAGAGAAAAAACTGGAGGAGCCATTTCATGAAGTAATAGCTAAATATCTACATCACGCGGAGGTAGTATTTCAACACATTTCAAAATGACAGGACATGATCCCACAATCGGGGTACCATAATTTTAGGGAGAGGAATAAGAGGACCTTGGAAAGTACTTATTCATCTATGAGAAGATCTAGGAAGCAAAGTAGATCATTGATGAGGATATAAAACTTGCACAATTAGCTATCAGGCTAAGAGACCATGCATTGGATTGGTACATGAACCTAGATGTAAATAGTCCACCAGGAGTTACAAGGAATATTGCAAACGTGAAAAAAATACTGATAAATGAATGTCATAAGCCTAGCTCAGAATATCAATATATGAATGAAATGATTGAAATGAGGAAAAAACTAGGTAAGTCTGTTCGAGATATTGACCATAGGTTTAAACGCTTGACTAACACGAAACATCGACACTTATTTGTGAAATCATTGTTACCACACTTGACATACCCATTGAGACAACAAAGGTTCCAAATTGAGGCAGAGGCTCTACAAGCAACCTTACAACTGGAAGAGAACCAATATCAAAATACAAATCCAATAATAGAGGAGTTGAAGGAGGATCTAAAGAACCTAAAATTTCAATTGAACTAGAACAAGGGTAAATATAAAAGAGAAGTTGTTTGGTGTACCACATGTAGGACATAAGGACACCACAAGAATGAATGTCCAACTTTCATGCAATACATGGAAACATGAATACCAAATCCCTTGCCAATAGGAGGAACATGGTGAGATATTTTTAAAACACATGGGAATGATCCATATCATTGTTCAATGATGCAGAAGTATAAGACAGTACCCAAAAGTTCATACTGAAATTTTTGCAATTCAGTGGTTCATGATGATAAATATTGTAGGACGATGGAGCTGACGAGAGAAAGAAATTTAGATAATTATAGGGTGCAAGAAGAAATGATGACATGGCAAGATGTGCCTCATTTAACCTCCATACAAAAATGCACAACAACAGTATAATAATGCACAACCGTAATAAAATAATGCACATCCACAGTATAACCCCACACAATATAACCAGGTACGTTAGTACAATGCACCATGAGGAGATCGAGGTGGATACATAAGTGGAGGACAAGGTAGAGGAGGATTTGGAAGAGACATAGGTTTAGTAGTGTGCCACAACTTCCAACAACCAGGAAATTATGAAAGGGAATGTCCACTTCCACTTGTGACATGTATATACTATTGCGCAACCCACCATGATACAAAAGAATGTCTGACACTCTTGGGAAATATCCAAGAAAAGAAAAACCAGAACAACAAGAATGTCTAGTGGATCTCTATAGAAGCCAGGGATGATGGGAGAAACATCAACATAGTCATGCGAGGAAGAACTAAGACACGAATGACGCAGTAAGACAAGATCCAATGCAACACCAATGGGTAAAGAAGAATACTAAGGCACAAAAGTAGTTTGGTGCACGAAAAAAAAGGAAACATTTAAGGAGGAAATATAGTAGTTTATCAAGCACAATGTTGAATCTACATCAGTTTTGCAACAAACTCAGAACTCACCAATGTACGAAATGCCTTCCTCAATGAACCATACCAGTGAAGAACAACCTTTAGAGCAAGTAAGTAACATAAAAAAAATTCTGCAATCCTGTGTTAAGTTATTAAAGGATCCATGATCTATCAAGATCTTACAAAATCCGTTAGAAATATGTAACACAAAGGAAAAAGGAAAATTATAAAAGAAAATAGGCATTCATCTCCATGCAAGAAGAAGGACAAGAAGAGAATTCAAATTGAATGCCAACATTGTAGATTTCAATATGGGTGATATAATACTTATTTGAAGTAAATATTTTACCTAAGAAGACATGGTAGTGTACAGGAGAACCCACATTAGGCTATTCACCTATCCAGTTGAAATTAACAAATCAACACAGAGTGCTACCAATTGGAAGGCTTAAAGGTATGACGGTAGATTTGGATGGAGTGCTCATTATGGAAGATTTTGAAGTAATAGAGATAGTAGATGTCACAAGACTATATACATTATTGCTTGGAATGGAATGGGAATTTGATAACCATTCCATAATCAACCCGAATACACAAAAAAAAAAATTGAATTAGAGGAATATAGAGTCATTTCACCATTAGATTCTTAAGAAGGAGAAAGGTTTGTAGAACCCACTTGCTTAGATTTGGAGGAAATAAACCAGTTGTATAGAACCACCGCGTGAGAAGAAGATTATGTTAACCCAACTGTAGATGGGGTACTAAGCTGGAGAAGCATCACATTATGTGATTTCAACTCAGATACGTGTTTGGAGAATTGGAAACAACAATTACATGAAGTTTCTACAAGAAGGTGTGCAAGAATAGACCAGAGAGTAAGATGGGTTGGTACAGAGATAAGGGAACCTCCTAGTTTTCATGGGGTAAATGACTTAGAGGAATTCCTGATAAAATATGAAGAATAAGTGTTAGAAAATCAGATACTCTTAGCCCTATATATTTTATTCAAAGATACACCTTCAATATGGTGGGGTGCACACAAAGAAACAATTCAGGATGGGTACCAATGTAAATGATTACTACACATTAGATTTGGCACAGAACAGGGGGACAATAAAATGCAGAAGTATGATGGGCAAGGAACACCAAAAAAACATTTCGAGAAGTGTATAGCACAATGGAGGATGACACCACCAGAAGAATAGCCTCATCACTTTATCCATACATTGGAAGGAATCCCAGAGAACTAGTATGTAGACCAGGAGAAGCGCAGAGGTACTACAGAATGGACAACACTACAAAAAACCTTTGTAGTAACCTTCTCATTTGAACATGAGAACCCCAACATTGATTCAACACTGAAGCAGATAAGAGGTGTGATATTTATTGATTAAACTGAGGTTCAAATCATGAAAGAGTATCAACAACATAACAAACAGATAGTCAAAGAAATACTGTCATGTTATCATGTTGAATAGGAAGCACCAGATGAAGATGACCCACGCAACATTCAGATTACATAAATTGAAGGAGAAAGAGAGGTGGAAGGTCCAACTATGGAGTCAAAAGTATTTTATGCACCAATAAAAGTTAATAAAGTCAACATTAGGACAACTAAAAATCCTAAAATGGCAAGTATTAGAGACTATTTGGATGAACAAACAATAGAAAGAATAACAAAGTTAATGCACGAATATAGTGACCTATTCCAAACGAAATTTACAAAGATGAAAGGCATAACATGAGAGCTATGAGAGATGAATATACCTCTCAAACCTGAGGCAATACATGCCAGATAGAGACCTTACAGACTGAATTCATTATATAAGAAGAAAGTGAAAGCAGAAATTGACAAAATGTTGGAAGTTGGTATCATAGAACCAGTAGAGGAATATGAATGCATAAGTCCTATGGTAGTCCAAGAAAAGAAACAAGGGGGGATAAGGATCTGTGTAGATGTGAGAAAATTGAATGATGCTTTCTTACATGACCCTTTTCCTACCTCTTTTATAGATGAGGTCTTAGAGAATGTGGGAGGCCATGAAGCATATTCATTTACAGATGGATTCTCAGGTTACCATTATATCAAAATAGATCCTGAGGACATGTATAAGACTACTTGTTATATAGAATAGGGATGCTACCAATATAAAGTCACGCCATTTGTGCTACAGAATGCACCATCCATATTTTCAAGAGTATTCATAGCTGTTTTTAAGGAATTCATACATCAGTTTCTAGAAGTATACCTCGATGACTGGACTGTATACAATCTACTAAAAAATCATGTAGAAGTGTCAAGACTCATGTTGGAAATATGTAGGCAATTTCAAATATCATTAAATATTAAGAAATGCATTTTTGGGACACCTTTTGGAATATTGTTGGGACATATAGTGTGTAAACAAGGTTTACTAGTGGATCTTGCTAATATTGTAGTAATTTTCAGTTTACCACCACCAAAGTTAGTGCGCTAGTTGAGAGAAACACTAGGGCATACAAGATATTACAAGAATTTTATAAAGGGGTATGCACAGATTACCCCGCTAATGGAAAAACTGTTAAATAAGGATATCCAATTTCAGTGGAATGAGTACTATCAACAAGGGTTGGACACCTTAAAATAAAATATGGTCAGAACACCTATCCTAGTATTCCCAGACTGGGAAAAAAAATTTCATGTGCATATACATGCATCAACAATAACACTTGGAGCAAGTTTGGCGTAGCTAGGAGTAGGGGAATTAGACCATCCTATAGCTTTTGGAAGAAGAAAATTTTTAGAATCAGAGCAGAATTACAACACCACAGAAAGAGAGGGCCTAGCCATGGTATATGCACTTCAGAAATTCAAGCACTATTTACTGGGTAAACACTTTAATATGTTCACAAATCATTCTTCCCTTAAATATCTAGTCAACAAGCCAGTGTTTGAGGGAGGATATGTATATGGTTGTTGTTATTTCAAGAATTTGATTTTGAAATGATATTTAAACCAGGGAAGCTGAATGCAAGACCTGATCACTTGCCAAGGGTAACTGATGGAGAAGAACCTAACAACTTGGAAGACTACTTCCCTGATGCACATTTATTTTTAGTACAGGTAGCTGATGAATATTTTGATGATATTATTGAATACTTAAGTACATGGGTTGCACCACAATATTTTATCACCACGTAGAATAAAAATATGGTATTCAAAGTTGCTGACTATCAACTTATTGTAGGATACTTATATAATATGGGCACAGATATTATTTTGAGAAGGTGTGTATTAGAACATGAAAGGCCCAGACGTTTGGTAGAAGCTCATGAAGGAATAGCTGGAGGACACTATGTAGGAAAATCTACTACGCATAGGATTATGGTGGCCAACAGTCCATAGAGATGCCAAGGAATATTGGTAGATATGTGATGTCTGTTAGAGGGTTGGAAAACCCAACATAAGGGATGATATGCCTCTGAGACCACAAGTAAATTTACAAGTATTTGACAAATGGGGAATATACTTTGTTGGACCAATCCATCCAACAACAAAAAGGTCAGGAGATAGATATATCATTACTGTGATTGAATACTTAACAAGATGGGCATAAGAAACACCACTAAAAGACTGCAGATCAGAGACAACAACACACACTTCTTGTTTGAGCAAGTGATCACCAAATTTGGATGTCCAAGAATTTTGATGAGTGACCAAGGAACTTACTTTATCAACAATACCATCAGGGCTATGACTGAGGAGTTTGAATTCTATCACCAAAAAAGTACACCATACCATCCTCAAGAAAATGGAATAGTAGAAGCCTTCAATAAGATCTTGGAAAATGCTCTGACAAAGATCTACAATGACAAAGTGGATGATTGGGAATTGAAAATACTAGAAGTACTATGGGAGTATAAGACAACATGCAAGAAGTTGACAGTACATACACCATTTATATTGGTGTATGGACATGAAACAATAGTCGCATTAGAATTTATAGTACCCAGTCTACACATAGCAGTAATTACCAACATGATAGAAAGAGGCACAATAAAGGAAAGGTTAAATAAAATAATGTAGATGGAAGAGGACAAGATTTTGGAAGGATTTCAATAGGAAGTGTAGAAAGCAAAAGACAAATCCTGACATGATAGACATATTAAGAAGAATATGTTTAAGGAGGGAGACCTAGTCCTACTCTATGACAATAAATTTTTCCAATATCCTGGTAAATTTAGAATGTCGTGGCTAGGGCCATATGAAGTAAATACTGTCACCCATGGGAGATGTGTGTAGCTAAAGGATTTGGGAGGAACAAAACTCAAAGGAATGATCAATGGTAGTCGACTAAAACTATACATGGATAGTCAACCTCCTAACCCTTAAAATTTACAACGCAGTGGGAAAATGCATGTATATAGTGTACTATACTAGATATTATGACAGAAAAATGAGAAAAATAAATAAAAAGGATAAAAAGAGGGAATATGAAATACAACAATAAAAAAGAAAGAAAATACAAAAATACTGGGAAACATCGTGTGCAAAAATCATGGAATCAGTGCAAAAAAAATAAAAAGTGGTCGCACGCAGCATATGGCTGGCCGAAAGAAAAACACCACACACTAAGGAAAATTCATGATGCACTAAGTATAAGTACAACACATCATAAAAGGCACCAACGATCGTAAAAGAGAAAAATGATCGTTAGGGAAAAAATGTGTGAATTGGGGCATTTATGGAATTGAATGAAGCGTACTCGACAAGTTTCAATGCATTAATCACTGCCAAAGAAAATTATTTGAGACAATTCAAGGCAATAATGACACCCTCTATATAAATGGGAAACACAATCCAAACAAGACTTATTGTGAAATTGAAAACCCATGAAGCTAAAGAAGAGAGGTGAACATGAGAGTACTAAGATTTGAAGCAACTGAAGCTAAATCCAGAAAGAAAGAATTTACCATGATGGCACCTCCAAAGGTTGGAAGACCAAGACAAACAACACGCAAAACCCGAAGCAGTCTCTAGTCACCACAAGAAACTGTAGAGGCGGCGCAGGAAATGGCACAGAGAGAGGGAATTGTTAATGTAGACACAATTCCCTTTCCACAGATCAAACCGGTGACCACCACACTAGTAGAAGAATAAGAACAAGCCCCGATGATAGTCAAGATGGAGATTGATGTGCAAAAAAGTGTGTAGAGAAATGATCCAGTTGCCATAGGAAACCCACAACAACCTGCAAGGGCCAAAACAACCCACATAATAAATGGGGGCGATAGTGAGGGGAAATATTTTGATGTGGTGAGACCCCAACCTAAAGAGTAGTTTCCAGCGATTGAAGCAGTTGTTAACCAGCGCTCCAATCCTAAGGATTGCAGATCCAAATATGGATTTCGTGGTGTGCATAGATGCGTGTAAGGAAGGGTTGGTAGTAGTTCTCAGCCAAGATGGATTTGTAATTTGTTATGAGTCCATGAAGTTGAAAGAGAATGAAAAGAATTATGCCACTCATGATTTGGAGTTGGCAACAATAGTCCATGCTCTGAGGAAATGGAGACATTACCTCATGGGAAGGAGATTTGAATTGAGAACAGACCACAATGTTCTGAAATATTTGTTTGATCAACCAACATTAAATGCCAGACAAAGTAGGTGGCTAGAGTTTATGTGTGAATACAAATTTGATATCAAACATATCAAAGGAAAGGAAAACAAGGTGGCTGATGCACTCAACAAAAAAGTGCATGAATTACATGCTACAACCATTAGCATGTACATGATTGATATCAAGGGTAGAATTTTGGAAGATGCAAATGTTGATTTGCAGTACAGAGACTTAGTAGCAAAGCTACAACAGCGTGAGAGACCATAGAAAGAGGGAAATTACATCTTGGGAGATGATGGAATACTTCTTTATAAAAACAAAGTGTATATACCCAATGTCCAAGAATTGAAACTTGCGATTCTAAAAGAAATGCATAACGTGACTTATGATGGACACCCTGGATATCAGAAGACTACGACAGCAGTTAAAATCCATTACTTTTGGCTGGGTATGAAGAGAGAGATCACTGAATACATCGCCAGATGTATGGAATACCAAAAAATTAAGGCTGAGCATAGGCACCCAGCAGGGTTGCTATAGGCTTTACCCATTCCTGAATGCAAGTGGGAAGTGGTGACCATGGATTTTATTACAGGATTTCCCGAACAAGCAAGCAGCATGATTCGATCATGGTTGTGGTGGACAAGATTACAAAAGACGCCCATTTTATTCCACTGAAAACCACTCACAAGGTAGCAGATGTTACTGATATCTTCTTAAGAGAAGTGGCATGCTTGCACGAAATTCCTAAGACGATTGTGTCTGATAGGGACCCAAAATTCACCTCAAATTTCTAGAAAGGAATGTTCAAAGGATTCAAAACGAATATGAATTTTAGTACAGTGTATCATCCTGAGTCTGATGGACAGACAGAGAGGGTGAACAGAGTAATAGAGGACATGCTGATAATGTACGTGATGGACAAACCATCAAGATGGGAAGACTAACTGCATTTGGTAGAATTCCCCTACAATAATGGGTATCATGCATCGTTGAAGATGAGCCCATTTGAAGCACTTTATGGAAGAAAGTGAAACACTCTAGTGAGCTGGGATAATCCAGCTGACAGAGCAGTAGTTGGGCTAGAGTTGCTCAAGGAGATGGAGGACCAAATGATAAAAATTAAATAGAATTTGAAAGCTACCCAAGACAGGAAGAAAATTTATGCTGATAAGAACAGAACCCACAGAGAATTCAAAGTGGGTGATCATGTTTTCCTAAAAGTGAAAACTAACAGGAGTTCCCTGAAGTTGGGAAGTTGTACCAAGTTGGCAGCAAGATTTTGTGGGCCATTTGAAATCCTGGAAAGGATTGGGTCAGTTGCATACATGCTTGCATCACCTGCATCTATGACTGTACATAATGTGTTTCATGTTTCATTGCTTAAGAAATATATACCTAATACTAATCATGTTATCGACTGGAATTTGATTCAGGTGGAACCAGAAGGTGTCCTGCAAGTGCATCCTATGCACATATTGGACAGGAAAATAAAACAGCTTCGGAATCGAGCTATAAAGTTGTAAAGGTCCAGTGGACTTGGTGCAGTCCTGAGGATGCAACATGGGAGCATGAAGATGTTATGCGGGCAGAGTACCCACATCTTTTTGAAAATTTTGAAAAGCTTGCAGAAGCTATGTAAAGTTGCACTAGGGACAGTGCAAAAATAAGGGGAGGGGGATTATAATGTCCCCAAGGATGAACCTAGTTGTAAATCTTGTTTACGAAATGAGTTGTAAAAATGTTTTATAGGCCGGTGAGACAAGTTAATATAAGTTAGTGGGCTTATGTGATTATTAGGCCAGAGAGCCTAAGTGTTGAAGGCCAAGAGCCTGATTTTGTACATATATCTATGCAGAACATTAATAAAATTATAAACGCCACTGTGTGCAGACCGACCACGATGAATGAGTGATGGGGGACTAAGATTCCACAGAGTGGGCAAGGGATTAGGGGCTAGAATGTGGGAAGAGGGGCTAAGTTTTGAGGCTAGGGGCTTAAGTCATGGGAATAATATTTTAATATTATTCCAAAAAGACCATGTGAAATATATGTTTTATCCTAAGTTCTTTTGGAATGAAAAGTGACTTCCAAATGGGAAGGAACGCATGCTGATGGAATGCATGCAGTTTCATGGGTGACAAGTGTCAACCCAAGCACATGCAGATAAAACTGCTGAGTTGAGCTGTGATGGGGGTTCCTCCTCCATTCTACCTGACCGTATGAATGTGAATGGTCTAACCTCTACAAGAATACCATGGTGCAACCCTGAAAGCCGAAAAGCCTGTGTTGATTTCGGAGATAGCCGATACAACCTCTGTCTGAACAGTTTGAGCATGTGCGTGGAATCTCTATACACTTGGTGCAATCCCAAAACCAAAACTGTGAGTCTATCCCATGATTGTGGAGCCTGTTTGGGAAGCCGTGTCTATTTTCCCAGTTGGTTGTTGTGGCCACATAGTGCGGGACTACGCATGGCTTACTGGCCAGTGTAAGTCCATGTTGAGCCTATGTGTAAACTCTCTCTAGGTGAGGGAGGTGATTGTTGTTGGAAGAGGCAGGTTGTCAGGCTTGTGAGAAACTCTTTTCAGGTGAGAGAGTCTGCTAGAAGTGGTTTCTTTCAGAGAGTGTCCAGCACAAGCTTCGGGCTCTGAGACTTCTTGATCTGGCTTGTTGCTGAAACCCAGGGTAAGGGAGGTTAGTAGCCGAATGACTATGTAGGTGATAGAGAAGGTGTATACTCCTGGGGTGGAGAAGGCATGTGGGGAATGAGAGTCTGAGAGTAGTGGGTGTAATATGGCATCCTGGGTAGAATCCTTCCAGTCATTCTGTGTTTTTTTCCCTGTAACCTCAGCCTAGCCTAGGATTCCTTACCTTCGGGTGGAGCTTAGTCCCAGCTCGGGGGTGACCCACTACTGATCTTGATGAGCAGCATGGTCTAAGGCTGGGAGGGTCTACACAACAGGAGGAAGGACAAGTGGAAGATATTATAGGGAAGTCAGAGTTGGGAAGGGAACAAAGAGAGCTAGAGGTCGGGACCTCTACCACGCTAGTAAGAAGAAAGGGAAAACAACCTATGACATGGTCATCATGCAAGCAACCTGGTGCGTCAATTGTTCTACCAAGATTTCTAGAGGGAGTGGAGGCCATGGAAACCCTACTAGGGTGTGTGGAAATGTTAATATACTTGGACCACGATGTGGCCAGCACCAAAAAATTCCCAGAATTTGCGCAGAAAGTATACATGGAGAGTATAGGCACAGACCCATTTGGAGACCCCATGATGCAGTTAAAAAAATGGGCGAAAGGCCTAACAAACATAGATATCCTAAATCTTGTAGATATTCCCCACTTTGGCAGGGGGGAAGAAGTGAATAACTGCGTCAAGTAGTTGATCACATTCTTCCATGGAGGCTTCTTATGGATGGAAGGACCTATCTTCATTGGCATGGAAATAATTATGTTCATCACATGTCTACCATCAATGGGAGAGAGTCCTGCATAGTACCTATATGAAAAGACAAAGGAAAAGGATTTTTTTGAAGAAATTAAGAAAACATATGGGATAGATAGAGGCTCATGTAGGATTATCATTAAAATAATCAACTATGTATCCACCATGATGGCCACAAAACTAATGGTGTGCAAATTGAAATGCAATTGCCACAAGGAGGAGGTCCCTACATGGGTTGTCACAGCTGCAACTTAGTGCGCCAATGGGACCATGCTCAGTCGGGCCCCACACTTGAAAAGTAGTATCATTTTGTGACGTCTATTTCGATACTCTTGCAACGTTATGTCATGGATATTACGATGAATCTTGAGTCTATTAAACGTCATATCATGGGACATGGACATTTCGACAAACTTGAATTAACGTCGCAAGCATGACGACCCTAGGGAACTTCTCACAATTGTGACAAAAAAAGAAATATCGTTGCCACTACAACAATATAAGAAATCTAAGTGAAACCAACATGTCGTTGCACATGCGACGACCCTTACAACGATGATTTTCATTGTTTATATACCAAATGCATTGCAACAACTTTTTTTGTCGTCGCAATTGCGATGACAACATTTCTTTGTTTATATAGAAAATGCGTCGCAACAACTTTTTCTGTCGTCGCCCTTGTAACGACAACATTTCTTTGTTTTATATCACATCCGTTGTAGGTATGACACAAGTTCGTTGTTTCTATAGCAAATGCATTGCAACAATGTTTGTTGTCGTTGCCCTTGCGACGAAAACATTTCTTTGTTTTTATAGCACATCCGTCACAGGTATGACAAGAGTTCGTTGTTTATATAGCAAATGCGTCGCAACAATGTTTGTGGTCGTTGCACTTGCGACGACAACATTTCTTTGTTTTTATAGCACATCCGTCGCAGGTATATTATGATTGTCGAAATGGCGACGACAATTATTAATTTAATATATATATATATATATATATATATATATATATATATATATATATATATATATATATATATTATTCAATACTTTTAATATTACTATTACTATATTAATATCTCTCAATATAACTTTATATCACAAGTTATTCTCAAAACTTATGTTTTTTTACAATGTGCCTTAAATGAAGCCATATACCTTATTTGACTTATCAACCAATCCTTGAATCTATGTAAGAGGTTGGTGGGGAAAGTCTTTTCACATAATAATGGGAGCATGGGTTGAGTACAATCTTCATTCCATTGGAAGTGTAAGATTCCTACATTCCGCTAGTTATAGGTAATGTCATCCATAATTTCCACCAATGATATCATTTTCATTGACTCTAACATTGTGGGAAGCAAATATAGTTCATCATTCACTATCCATTATGTACTCTTTATATCTTTGAGAGGCAAATATAGTTCTTTTAGGAAATTCTTAGAAAGAATACAATGGATCAAGCTCTTTCTATCCACACTAAAGAGAACTAGAGAGAATAATATATCTAAGGGACCATGAAGTACATAAAGTGAATATATTCCTTATGTTGCATGTTGTAGTGGAAGAGAG
>JZKD02S1673541.1:51294-71876 GCA_000966675.3 Picea glauca
TCTTAGACCAATTTTTGTTAAAAGATAAGTCTCATTTTTTTGTTTATGAATATGCAAAATTACTATTACTCCCAGTCATAAAAAAATTATGTGTTATGCATGTTATGTGTCATTTATTTTTCCGATTTTGAATTTAAGTATACAAGGAAATGAAGGAAAATTTCATGTTGCAAGAGAAGAAAATGATTTACAGCTTTTCAGAAATGTGTTTTGGATCGTGGAGGTGACCACCCTAAAAACCTGCATTTTTCAAAGACATTAAAAGGCTAAATGACTGAATAATAAATAAACATCTATGTCCATCCATATTGCTCGATTATGTCATCACTCTATGACTTCAATGTTCAAATTGTTACATCCGCATTCTCAATCAAGGTATTTAGCATGCTTATGCATTGAAACAATTCCTCTTTGTATCCCACCTTGTGGAATCACAAGACCTTAACACTGAAATCCTTGAGTTCCTGTCCTTGGCTTATTTTTCTGTTCACAATGATTTGTGGAAGGTTCAACATCATTGTACATATCATAGAGGAATGAATAAATAGGCTTTGAGGCAATGTTGAGTAGAAACACCATGTCCATGACACAATGAAAATAATGGTAATTCTCTTTGTCATGTGATACACAATGAAACATGTCACAAGACTTTCAAAGTTGCATATATCATGTCATAAGATTTTGGAAGTTGCATCATTAAGAGAAGCTGAAATTATCATTAAGTGTATAACAAAATTACATTCAAAGATATATACAAGCCATAGAAATAGACTTGTGTATATTATCAACTATATAATGTACATATAACTGTCTTATAAAATTATTACATGACATCATGAATTTCTTTTAGTCTTCTTTTTTTCTTTCCAGTTCTTAAGCAAATCATCCACGCCCATGTCTTTGTTTATTGGGTGCTCTTCAGTAGATGATGTTGTTTCAGTCCTTTCACACTAAGTACATTTGGTCTTGTACCCACGGCGTGGATGCTGCTGTGAGGGGCAATCACCTAAAAAAAAAAAAATATTAAATTTATATGGCCAATTTTTAAATATCATTGAAGTAGTTCATTAATATTAAAAACAAACTCCGCAATGTAAATATTTACCTAGTCCTCTAGTCGGCACCATTGGAATGGTTGCCAGTCTGTTCACTTGATCTTCAGGTCGAGGATGATCATCTATGAAATTCTCTGCCATTGAAACGTCAAAATTTATAAGTACAAAACTATTAAGTATATGATTAATATATAGACATTTTACCGTTGTGGGCCTTAGTCATAGAAACATCTTGGGGCTGCACCTCACTGAGATGGGGCTACTGGGGAGCACCATGATCTTCTGGCGGCATTTCACTATCAATGCTATGTTGTTTAGTACTAATGGTTTCATTGATAGTGCTACTCCCCTGATTAAAACAAAGTAAGACATTAAATTATGGACGATATCAAACATTTACATATTTTATAAGTAACGAAAGGTTAATGTGGATTGATTTTTATTTACCTTATCCCGCAAATTGGATCTTGGGGTCTGCCCCATGGTTTTCCTATGATCAACCATGGATTTATAACCATACTTGTAACCAAGTTGGAGGTCTTCCTCCATGGTTTCAGTTCTGAAGTCATCACCTTGCATTGCTTAAGGGTATGTTTTTTTAATGTTTTTCACTACAATTACCTTAAATTTGTAAGGTGATACAAATAATATTCTTAAGATGTTTAGATACTTACGATTCGTGACTATAACCTTGAGTAGCTGCCCTAGCCTAGCTTGTGTTGGCCATGTTTTTCAATCCTTGATTTGGTTTCCTTCCAAGTGTTAGGCAACCTATCATCAAAATTTTCAAGTATGTTATATATAACCACACTTTTATTTAGATCTAAAGAAAAATAAAGCTAGTACTGAATTCAAAAATTTGTAATTTACCTTGGTGTACCAGTTATTTGTTCTCTTGATTTTTTCAAAATCTTCTCTTTTGCATCATCAATGATCGCCTTCCACTCCCTCTCTGTAATTGAGGGAGGATGCTCATACCTAGGATTTCTTTCCAAGCTTCATCTATAAACATCCTGGCTATATTTTAAATATTCACCCACTGTAGATGTGACTGATTTTGTATTGAACGTGTCTACACTAAAGAGGCCTTCAAGATAATCCACAAGTTCCTTTTTGAGGTTGGAATTATGTCAATTCCACCTCATGCGTAAGGTTTCCCCAAAAATAGACAAGGCCTTGCTCTCTATGTGCCTATAAAAAAGGTCATTTCCTACACACAAAAATATATGATCATTAATTTAAAATTAATAATCTAGATGATTTTGGTATGAGGAAAACATTAAACAATTAAAATATGAATTAAAACTACTTGGGAGTCTTGATTGTTTTAATGGAAGTCCATTATTGTTAAACAAAAATGTGCACAGAAGGGTCCCCTTGCTTGTCACACATCTAGCTCTAGGAAATGCAACCATCTCAACCACATCACTATGATCCTCATCTCTGCCACCATCTCTAGACTCTGATCGAGGTGTGGATGCCTGTCAGTGCATGTCATGGATCCTATCTAAATGAGATGTGGAATATGGAGAAGTAAATAGTTCTCTAGCAGTTGTATGACCTCCCACATCAAGACTTTGTAGCATTTCTGTAGCGCCACTACTACCAACCTCAGGCTGAACAGGCTCCAAATATTCCTTTATAAAAAATAAAATGTTTTTTCATGAGATAATGTAAAATTTAAAGAACAAAGTATCATAATTGAACATATGAGTGCATTAAAAAGAAAAAAATTAAATTATGGTTATTACCTTATATGTGTTAAGTTGTGACATAAGGAGCTTGATCCTTTCTTTGACGTCCGGAGTTTGTTCTGGATGATCTAACAAGCTAACAAGTTCCTTGTTAGCTTTAATGATCTATTTTTTAAATAAGAGCATTGGATCAGTGCAAGAATAAAACCCCTCCTCATCGGCATAATAATGATCCACATGGCCTGCTAACTACATATAATTTCAGCAAAAACAATGTCATTTCAATAAAATTATATAAGCAAATAATAAAAACAACATAAAATGAAAGTGGAAATTGATAATCATTTACATGTTCTGCAGCTGGCCCTTTTCCACGATCATCCTGCCAAATTAAAATATAATTAGAACCCCCAAATATTAAAAAAATGTTAAAGATAATATTTACAACAATGTTAAAGATAATAAAAAAATATAATGCAATAAGTAGAAGTTTCTTAAAGAGGTGTTGCATAAGAACTTGCACACTATTAGTCAATGTTTCTATTCGATTCAAATGGTAATCCACTAATAACTCTTCCCCGAGAGCTATCTTTTTTATTGCACACAAGACTACCTAATTCTCTTCACGTCCCTCAAATATGCAATTCAATTGTTTTTTTGTTGTCCCGGGTCATGTGTTGTTTATAAACCCTACGATATTGTTGGAAGATTTAGGCCTTCCATAAATATAGATAGTCGCTGCCTTATTTTTATCCTTGTTTATTAGTTGTATATAATTTGTGGTGAATGCATATCTCTGCATACTTCGCATGTACCGGACCAACCACATCCAATCGTTATAATTGTAACACGGTCTGATATAGTCCATCAATTCAGTTACTATATTTTAATTTACAATTATTCCATCCATGGAAAATATCCCCAAGCCATGCAGGGAGGATAGTGCAATGCGATATGTCCTATTGTTGACAACGAATTCAACATCTATAGGAGGTAGTTCCTTAGGTATGCATTGCTTCACCATATGCTTACACCTGAGTGGAACATCTATGTCTCCTATTCTCTCATCATCATAAGAGCATTATCCTCCTTCAACAAGAAAAAGTTTCATCCATCTAAAAAATTTTATTCCGACTTTTTCACCTTTGGTCCTTATTTTCTTATCATATCTACTAGATGCAGTCACATTTCTGGCCTCTGTTTATCCTAATCTTTCCTCACTCGATGAAGAAATATATGATAGGTACATGTTTGGTTGTACCTTCAGTTGCATGTGCACATGTTGTTTGTTAGTAGTCCATCATCATATTCATAGTTCTAAATAAAAATTTTATGTCTTTAGTTTTGGATGCACAATTAGACTAGGGTGCAATTACCAATATTAGTGGTCAACCACCTAATTTAATGTGATATCCCTCTTTCTTTTGGACATATTAAAAATGTGAAAACACTAAGGACATGCTAAATTTATCATATGGATCTAACAAAAAAACAGTATTAAGGTTGTTGTTTGTTGGATTTGTGCAAAATGAACCCAAAAAAAAAATTCTCACTTGAACTTGAGCAATGCCATAACTTCTAGAAATGGTATAGAAAAATATAAATACTAGACTAGGATAACCCAACTAGGCACCCTCTACTTAAGGAAGAGGAACCACACGATACAAAATGCCTCTAATTTTTGCTAACCCCCATGTGTTGCATTGTCAACTCCCACAAGGCCATTCTAAACCCCAATACTATAGGGAAACAATAATAGTTTTGTAGGAATCAAAGAAACCTAGGGTTGAACATGGGTATCTACCTAATCCATGTTGCATGATGAGCACAAACCACAAAATCCCAAAAACAACAAAAACACATGCTAAACCATATAGCATGATAAACCTATGGAATTAAATAAGGACTTAAGGGTGGCAAGGGAAGTGGTGGTAATATAGGGTATCTACCTAATCCATGTTGCATGATAAGTGACACATATTCCACGTGCATTTGGCTGCATGGGCATCATTCATGAAGATGTTATGATGAWTTKTTTTTKMATTTAGTATAAAAAATAAGGTGAAACACATTCCCTTAAACCCTACCTCCCCATCATCTTAACAACTGACCCCACCATTACATACTTAGCACCTTAGGACCTCCATCTCAGATACTGACAATACAAATGAAGGTCACAACCAGGGATTTTATGGAAGACCTAAACATATTCATAAGGATATTATGATGAAATTATTCGTTTGTACGTTGAGAGAAATTGCAACACATTAATGGTTTCATAAATATTTTCCAAGGGTTGTGTCTTCAATTTCAAGTTTCATCAAAGCAATTTGCAGGATTTTGAGATTGTGAGTAGGCTCTTGAAGAATTATACGACGAGGATTTTTTTCTTCAACATTGCATGGAAAGAAGGAAGAAACTTGATGACACTTTGCAAGCGTATCAAATAATCCCATGGATATTCTTTTCAATAAGTTGGTTGAAAGGTATAAGAAAATAAATTATTGGTCAATGTTGTAGAAAACAAATACCTTCAGAGTGATGATCAACCCATTGTCTTATCTAAAGAGTTGTCAAAGCATCATGTAGTATGGGAACAACCCCTATTCACCTCCATCCCTACAACAAGCCCCACTTCTACCAAATGATTTGGGCCCTTGTCATATGAAGATGCCATTGCTGGATATGATGCCATAACTTCCCCCACTCCCCTATGAGAAACCGTAGTTAGAAATGATATGATTGAAATGGAAATGGAAATGGTAAGAACAAAGCACCATGCATATTTTTTATTTCTTTGACTAAATGTAATGAATGGATAAATGGGTGATTATCAATTGTTGGGTTTGAAAATTTGATGTAGAATGTATTTTTCCTACAATGTTGTTGGGAATTGGCCTTGGAACCACAACCAATTAAGCCGAGAAGTGAAACCGTATTTGCACAAATCCATTTCTTCATGGTAATGAATTCACAATGGAGAAGCTTGATCTCAGGTCAAAAGTAATTACAAATACTTTTACATTTATTATTTTTCAATGAAGATATGTCTTGTTAAGATAGACAAGATGTCATAGGCCTACCATTTATGGATCATAATGGTATGAGAGTGGTTGGCTACAATAATTTGATGAAGGCATTTCTCTTGTCTTATTCCCATTTGGTGACTCCAAAAAGGAAAAAAACCATGTTCTAGAAGATCTGAACTGAACTTGTTGTTTGTAGAGGTGAGACTTGAAGGTATTTGAAGAATCACCTAGAAACTCCATTTATATTGAAATAAGGTATGATGGATATATGTTTTTCAAATTTCGTATCAACTTATCAATATATTGGAAGTAAAGAAATATGGAATTTTTAGAAGAATCGTTGATGGAAGGATGGTTCGACCCATTATATTTCTCGGGTATCCCAGAGTATCCAAATGAGCTCTTTGATCCAAACTGGGGAAAACAAGTTCCAAATTTCTAAGGACAAACTGATTCAACTCCACTACATATTGCATCTTTCATTGAACCCATTCCATATATTTATGTTGCCAATGAGGATGTCATGATGAAGATATTTCTAATGACCTTGGAAGATGATGCATTGGAATGGTTTTATTATTGTATTACGAAGGATATATATTCTCTTTTAGGTTTAATCAAAGAATTTTCCAAGGTTTGGGATCTTGGTTATGTTGAAGGATCACACACGAAATATGTTATGATTGATATTTTCATAGAATGAGAAGAGAGCTTGATGATTTGGTGCTTGCATACACAATTGATCCTTCTAATCTCCTATTTTATAAAACCAAAGATAAATATAATGCACTAAACTCATTAATCACCACTGTAGAGAAGTACTTAAAAACATCCTAGGTAAAGCTTGGAAATGAGTTTCATGAGGATGACCAACTTTTTCTTTCATTCCATGATCCACTTATACATAAGTTGTAGATCTGAACAATAAGCCTAGTGATGAAATCCTTGAAGATAATGTTTCATTTATTCATATATAATATCTCCATGGTGAAAATCGTGGTGAAGATTCTATTGAAGATAATGTACTTCCTCTTGTTCAAACACATTGTGATGATAGCACACCCTTGCATGAGGAGGATATCCAAGCATCCACTACACCCTACATCGAAGTCAAGGGTTTGGTGATCTATCCACCTTTTCAAATTTTTGAATTTGATGATGGATCCATTCATTATTTGAAGAGGATAGATCTTGTAGAAAATCCCTTGGAGGAACATAAATTTGCAAGTACTTCCACTAAATCATGTAATGAATAACATGACAACCAAGAGGATGATAATGTGAGCACTATTTTCATGATTGTGATACATAGATGAGATATGGTTCTTTTATATTCTCATGGAGATCCCATCTATGACATGGATGGTGAGAATTTTTCGGATCAAGACATGAATTTGAACCTTCCTTTTTCAATCAACCTTGAGAACCACCTCATCAAGCATGACCAAGACATTGCAAATCATATTTCCTATGAACTTGGAGAGAAAAAATATGCTAACATATATGATTCACATTATATTATCAGTCAACATTCATGTGTCCTCATTAATGGGGTATATTTCTTATAACATAAGGGGAATTTTCATCACATTACACATGCAGGAATTTTCTAGCCATTGATATCTTTGACTCATACTATATATATGCACACAAATTTTGCAAAGGAATGTAATTTCACAATATTTTTGGGACAACAACATGCACAATTGTTGATGTATTGCAGAAATTTAGCATTCCAAATGACAACATCAAACCCCAAAGCATGAGCTCATTTGTTTTCCCAAATCTGATTTTTAATGGAATGCATCATTAGATGGCAATGAAAAGGGGTAGAAAACGTTTTTTGGGTTTAGCTTCAATATGCTTTCTAAAATATTTTTTCTAGACTCTATGACAAATGATTTGTATGGAAACAAAGGAGGACAACTATTGAAGCTTGTACATCAATGTTTGGAGAGGCATTTTTTAGTACATAGAGGTGATTCATGGCTAAATGATCTCCTACCCTATTTATATGTTGAAGATGATGACTATAACAACATAATGGAATATTATATAGATCAAACATGTAGCAACACACACCAATCTTAGTGTGATCTTGGTATTTTATTTTGTCTTGAAGAGCTCACCTCAATTTTCAACCATATAGTGACAAAGATTCTAGAAAATGCTTGCATGAAGTTCGATGTAGCTTCGTTTTAGTTTGTTTCCAAACAAAAGGGGATATCTCTTGCTTTTAATGAAATGACATGATTTTTGCATTAACTCTTTGATTTCACTTAGATTTTTCATCTTCTTGTTGTCGAGTATGGTAGGAAGAATACACTTGTTTTTCATAAGCAATAGATTTTATTTATGCTCTCTTTGGCATTTTGTGCTCATGCATTTATTTGTAGTGCCCCTTAAGAATGGTTAATTAGATGGACATTCTCAAGTTTTTTTAATGAATTGGGATTGAAGAAATATTGTATTATGTGGAGGGGATGTGAGGATTTTGATCCATTCCATCATGGGTAGCCAACCTATTGATTCACCTTCCAGGTACAATAGATATTCTAGAGTTATCTCACACCCCACAAGGGAGTGCAATGCCTATGTGGAGCTAGTTGCTACCCCCTAAAAATGTGGGTGTCATCCAAGCACAACAAAACATCCTTAGACTTCAATGACAGTTACAAGTTGTGGAGGCTATGCACTTTATTCCATCTTTCCATAGCACCATTCATCATCCAAGGTGTGGAGAAATATGGTTGGCTTGTTGGACGATGTTCTAGAGAAAACTTTCACCAAGAGATTCCATTTTGGTATACTTGGCACATTTGAGGCATGGATACATGGATTTCATTACATTTTTGTTGCATCATTGATGAAGAGCCTTGTTCAAAAGATTGAAACCAAGGCTCGAAACCCATGGCTAAATGAAGCACTATGTAGAAGATGAATACCACACTTCAATAGGTGGCTAAAGCATGACATATGGTAAGAAAAAACCAAAAATACAAAAAAAAATACCTACAATGGAGAAAGTTCAGAGTAAGGCATGTGAAAAAAAAGAGCTAATGGAGGAACATATTTCTTTAAATTGTGCCATGTGGAATTAGAAAGTATCTCTATGGTCAAACAAGGTCAACTGGAGGCATAACACATGCTTCATTGACATTGTGGCTACAAACTAAGGAAATAAATGACCTTAAGGGATGACTACTTAAGCAAAAAGAAGGTCAAATTCACTTGGAAGGACAAATTTTTATGTTATATTTGATGATGATGAGGTCATCCCTAGTAGGAGGGGATCCAAATGAAAGAAAATTTAATTAATAGAAACAACTTTAAGTTATTTTTAGGTTKGTCCTAACCTAAAGTCACAATTAAACATTGTTTTAAGTTTGTACAGGTTCACCCTAACCCAATGAAAAAAAGAGTATAAGTGCCACATCAAAGAAGAATTAGAACATTTTATGTTGAGCACTCATTCAAAGAGTGGAAGAGGGTTCACTAGGATTTATAGGAGCCTTGGGAGGTGCACCCCAAAATTAGGAACCTCCACATGGCACATTTAATATTGGTCAAAACCTAAAGGGGATTTATGGAGGAGTGCTCTAATTAGGACTTGTTCAAGGTAGAAGTCTATACATAGAAAATAATTTAAGTGGATAGAAGCATGGTTGGAATTGTGGGAATTCCCCTCCATGCTTAGTTGAAGATATTTTTGAAGGAAGGAGTGAAGGGGCACTTAGATGTCATTATCCAAATAATGAAATGGAAAATATCCTCCAACCAACCCCTGAACTATCTCAACTCAACACAACTGCTATGTAGAAATCCCTCACATCTAGGTTCATGTAGCAATCTCTCTGCCTTGTTGTTGTTGTCACCTAGCTTGTTAAAAATATGAGACTATTAGGATTTTGGTAAAAGAATAGTCCATGTAAGAAAAAATTAATTATGAGTGTAGGGGTTTTCAAAGATTATACTAGATGAGAATAAAGCTATGAGGAATGGCCAATCTGGATACCGATCTTTATTTCCTAAATGAGCAATGTATTAATGAAGAGCTTTGTGTGCATTTAAAACTGTAAAGTTCCCACTCAATTATTTTTGGTCTTTTTCTTGGTTTTACTGTGTTGGCCTTTCATCAAACAATTTGCCACTGAAATGTTTATAGAGGTTGTTATGAATTTATGCATTGTTGTAGCAATTTTATATGAATTTCTGAGTGTGGACTTTTGACAAACACTTGGACTGTAGGATATTTCACACTGTTTGACTACCCAATTTGCAGTTATGGTATTTTAGATCAATTATTGAAGTGTTTTAGATGGTTGGCATAGATTTCATGTTATCCCTTTGATAGCATTGTGACCAGGAAAACCCTAGGAACAAAAGTTCAAATTCAAATATCCCCTAACTCAAATATACAGAATATCTAATTCAAACATGGTGCCCTAGATCGAATATATAGAATATATTATTCAAATGATGATGCATGTGTTCCCTAGACTTTTCAGAATGAAAATTTTGAAAAGGACAGAGTGAGGAAAATTTACCGGAGTGGAAATCATTGTTGGTATAGTTCACTTCTTTGTCTCTCTTTGTCTCTGTGGCTCCTTGTTGGGGTCACCGCGTCTCTTACTAGGGTCTCTGTATGCCTTTTTGGATCAGGATGAATGCGAATGGGATGAGTTTAGGGATGAATGTGAATGGGGTTAGGTGTTAGGTTCTATTCAACTATCCAATGTGAATGGGGTTAGGTCGGTCGGGTTCTATTCGACTGTGCAGTGTGAATGGGGTTAGGACGGTTGGGTTCTGTTAGACTGTGCAATGCGAATGGGGTTAGGTCGGTCGGGTTCTGTTCGAATGTTACATATATATGTTATATATGTAACATATATATGTTATATATGTTACATATATAACATATATATGTTATATATATGTTACATATATAACATATATATGTTACATATATAACATATATATGTTATATATTTGTAACATATATATGTTATATATGTAACATATACATAACATATATATGTTTACCATATATAAAATATTTTCATTTTATAAATATTTTTTATATTTTATATAATATATATATTTATATTTTATAAATATGTATTTATATTATATGTCATATTTTATATAATATGTTATATGTTGTATGAATATATTATATAATATATAGTTTTTGTTCATGATATCAACATGTGCCCCTGGTGCAGATCTTGGTGGTAGTAACAAATATTCAAATGAGAAATTTGAAGAGTGAAGTGGGGAAATGTTCCATATGAACATCACTTGGACATGGCCGGTTAGTCAATCCTAAGAGATGGGGAATCCTTGTATCAAGGGTGCACTCTGCATGAACATCAAAAGAGAATTGGGTTAATATTCCTGAATTGGGACATGGTGGTGGACGACAATGTTAGGAAATCTAGAGATGTCATCGGGGGCCTAGGAAGAGTTATCTTTTCTTTTTAACGCATTTGACTCATAACCACTACAATTTTTAGAATCCCAAACCCCTGAACCCTTGAAAATTTAACCCTAATCTTCAACCCTTATAACCCCAAACATGTACATTAACTATTACATATATCCATTATTAGTACTAGTCTATCACCTATGTTAGCCCTAGTCACTTATAACCTCTATAATTTCTAACTTATAAACCCCAAATAGCTAAAGCCTAACTTATTAACCCTAAGCACCTAATACCTATATCTCACAAACGTTAATCCTTATAATACTCAAACCATATAACCACTTTAATCCATAACACTATAACCCTTATCATCCCTAACACCTAACCCTTAATTCTCGCCATACCTAAACCCTATAAACATTAACCCCTAATCCCTATAAATCACAATTCTAAACCAATGTAACCTTTATCTGACTTGTAACTCCTAATGAGCTTAACTACCATAACCCCTAATACAACATCTTGACATGAAGAGCATTGAAACAACATCAAATCCTACCATAACATGGCCTTATAATATCGAGAATACAAAGGTCATGGCTATGTCAATTGACATAGGTGAAAAGGAAGATGTGTCTAGTGACACCAAAATAACAGGAGATTCATTAGTAGAGAATTGTAAATTCATTGTATTAAGAAAACAATTTAGTAGAATGTGTTTGTTGACACAAAGACAAAAGAATCTATGTCAACCAACACACACTAGAGAAATGAGTAACCAAATGCAAATAATGTTGATTTCCATAGAACATGGAAGGCATAATACAAATAAGAAAACTGTAGAATGCATGTTGACCTACACATAATTGAACAATGAGTTGATAGATGCTAAAAGCTATAACTAGGCCTTCAACAAGGTGATCAATGAGAAACTTGGAAATAATTAATTCTACATATTCAGAGGGCTATCATGACAATCAATTAGACTATTAATGACATCAATACCACAAATTTATTGATACGATGAAACAAGGAGTATAGGTTACAAACATTATGATCTTAGACAAGGATGGAGCACAAAAATACATATGGAAATATGAGATCATTCTCTAATCAATATGTTATTGGATGATGGTTCCATAGTAAAAAATATGATGAAGGATACACAAGGAAAGTTAGAGAAATCAAAATTGAGGCCACTAGAGTTGTTGGTTGACAATAAAATCAATCAATCGCTTCGACAAGGTGATCAATGGACATTTCATATTGAATTCATTCAATAGATTCCAAGGATCACTGCAACATTATCAATTGAACTATTAATGATTTCAATTCCATATGGAAATAGAAGATCTCACTCTACCCAATTTAATAATATTAGATGGTGATTATAGAATAATCATTATGATGGAGACAAAAATAATTAGAGAAACCAAAATTGTGATCACCATAGTTTTGATTAAGGATGATATATCCTACTAGAATAGACCCTTTGGAATATTAACAACGTGAGTATGCATATATGGAAAGGTATTTATGATAGATTTCGTAGCAATTAAAACACATGGCAAATTAAGAACACATGATGCCTTACTAGGAAGGTCACACCTAGAAGGAGAAATAGTTATCGATGATTAGTGAGCCAACACAATTGCATTAAAAAAAAGGAGAATATTGAATAATTATTGATTTAATAAGTTGCAATAGTGAATGAGGAGTTGGCTATTTATAGTGAATCCTCTAGAAGCAGGCAAGATGAATTATATGAATGCAAAGGGAAAGGGCAGTATAACTAGAGGATTGCTTAGAGGAAATAAATAATTTGATAGTGGATCATTGTATCATTGGAAGATGGATAATCTAATTTTTTTGTTCCTATAATATAGAATCAAAACTAATAACTAAAACCCAAAGGGAAGAATCCACTCAAGTGAATTATGAGAAGGAAAATTACCCATGACACTTGACCAATGTTACAACTGGTAAATGCAAAATTCAATGAAGGCATCCCATGACCATATTAACTAAGTTGTTATTAAATATAGGGAACGTATACCCACTCAAAAAATTAATGTATAAATGAAGAATGAACCTCAACACATCATAATGGGAATTGAGTGGAGGACAGAATTGCTAGCCGAGCAATTAACATATTTAAGAATAGAAATAATTATTTGCATGTTCCTATAAAAATGGAAGCTAACACATTGTTCAATAGGAGAGTGAGGGAAGTTATCCACCCCAAAATATGGAAGCTAAGTCCAAGGCCCCAAGGGGACAAAGGTTTAATTCTAATTTGGTGGGAATATTCCATTAGAAAAATCATTTCCTTTCTTAGATGTTATGGTAGATAGTTGACGACATTTAGAAGAATAAAATACAAGGAAATATTGGAAGAGCTCAAGGAGATTTCAAGATTTCCTCATCTTATCCTCTCAGTGAATAAAAACTGACCAAACAATGGCAAATACTAAAGGTTGATGAGACATATAAAGTAAGGGGGGGCCAAATAAAAGTTGGGTTCCATTGGCTTAAGACATGTGAGAATCCTACTATGATATTTTTCAAAGATCTAACATCCAAGGAATTTGTGAAGCATATTAAGGCCCTCAAAAAAAAAAAAAAGAGATGGTTGATGACCAATTTCTCACATGAGACTACTTTCCACTCTAGTCATCGAGGATTCCCTTTTGCACTAACCTTTTATGTGATGGTTATTGAAACCCATAACTACCTCATCCAAAAACAATGTCTCAGTGGATTATTTGAGGCTTGCAAATGGAAATTTGTATATGACTCCTTCCTTACTATCCTAGAAGAGAAACAATCACTAGACAATAACATGGTTTTCTTGCAATTGTTTTACAAATCCTGTGGATCAAAATTTCCTTGGGCCAAGAATTAATGTTACCATCATAGTTAGTAGGAAACCCTAAGTTAACTAGTAGGACAGGGATGGACATACATACTGTTAAAATAGTTTATTTTCTCATTTTCACCATAGGAAATTAATGTTACCATCATAGTTAGTAGGAAACCCTAAGTTGACTAATAGGAAAGGGATGGACATACATACTATTAAAATAATTTATGTGTCTTTGTGCCTATGGATGGTTTCCATGATGATATGATGATGGTATAAAGTGGGCGTGTGAGTGAAATTTGAGTCCATAAACCATCCCATATCATTAAGGCATGAGAATAGCCTATCCATGTCAAATTTCAATGCATACAGATACAATTTGAAAAAAATTCAACGTTAGCCCCATTCACATGTCACTGTTGCCTGCCTCTAGTATTTTTCTGGTGTTGATTAAGCAATCAATGAAAAAGAGGTATTTGTAATCACAACTATGACACATATACATTGTGTATAAATTAATTTATAACCTCAAATAAAAATGAAGAAGGACTAACGAAAACTTAAAACTTGCGTCAACCAAATTGTGTACTTTGAAAGAAAATTAAGGTTTATGGTTTACATGATGAATTCATGATGATGGAAGAAAGTGGGAGCGTGAGTGAAATTTGAGTCCATAAACCCTCCCATATAGTTAAGACATGCAAATATTATATCCATGACAAATTTCAGTGCATACAAAAACTATTTGAAAAAATTTCAACGTTGGCCCCATTCACACGTCACTGTTGTCGGTGTCTGGTCCTAGTACAATTTACATTCCTTGTTCCTTGTTATGTGTTCCTCGTTACTCATTAATTGACCATGGTGTAGTCCCCAATATCCATTATTTTTGTACAAAATTACATACTAATGGAATAAAATGTCCCACACAAAGACCAAATTAATATCCGCTACATAAGTCTTTTGTCTTTTTTCAAGGACTATGTAACAAATATCAATTCTAATAAGATTCGAATAGGACCTAAGAACCTTAATTTATTTCCTTAACCATGGGTGACATAACACTATCATTCAATAGTAAAATTTTTACGTTTCATTGTTTGACATCATGTGTACTGAGGGCTTGAGCCACCATATCCACAAAGGAAACATACCAAGAATATTTGTCTTATGAACAAGATGTAGTACTATCCATTTTGAGGTTTGGCATAGAGATTGTTATTATATACTACACTACATTGCACCATAATATAATCCCTAAACTCCTTGAAAACCATGTAACACCATTCAAATTCAACACAATATTCTTGCAACGAATTAGCTATACTATCGATGAACTTTTTTTATCGATAGTATAGCAAATTCGTCGCAAGATTATTTACATTCATCTCTCTTGCGATGATATCAAATGATGCTTGGATTCATTTAATATTTGGTTTATCAACTTGAAATCTCAATTTGATACTTTGCAATCTATAGGTTGGACCTTCAGTCAAATACAAATATGAAACTTGGAATCATTAACATATCTACTAGAACCTATGAAAAATAGGGTTTATGGTTTCCATGATGAATTGATGATGGAAGAAAGTGGGCGTGTCAGTCAAATTTGAGTCCCAAAACCCTCCCATATTGTTAAGGCATGCGAATAGTCTATCCAGGTCAAATTTCAATGCATACAGATACAGTTTGAAAACATTTCGACCCTGGCACCATTCAGATGTCACTGTTGCCCGCCTCTAGTATCTTGATGGCGTTGATTAAGAAATCAACAAAATAGAGGGATTTTTCATCAAAAATATGATGCAGATACATTGTATATACATAAATGTAGAACCTGAAATAAAAATGAAGAAAGACCGACGAAAACCTAAAACTTGCGTCAACCAAATTGGGTACTCTGGAAGAAAATTAGGGTTTATGGTTTACATGATGAATTGATGATGGAAGAAAGTGGGTGTGTCATTCAATTTGAGTCTAGAAACCATCCTATATAGTTAAGGCATGCCAATAGTCTATCCATGACAAATTGCAGTGCATACAAAAATTGTTTGAAAAAATTTCAATGTTGGCCCCATTCACAGGTCCCTGTTGCCAGCCTCTAATATCTTGATGGTGTTGATTAAGAAATAAAAAAAATAGACGGATTTTTCATCACAACGATTATGCATATATATTTTATATACATTAATGTAGAACCTGAAAGCAAAATGAAGAAATATCGACGAAAGCCTAAAACTTGCGTCAACCAAATTGTGTACTTTGAAAGAAAATTAGGGTTTATGGTTTACATGATGAATTCATGATGATGGAAGAAAGTGGGTGTGTGAGTGAAATTTCAGTCCAGAAACCCTCCCATATAGTTAAGGCATGCCAATAGTATATCCATGACAAATTTCAGTGCATACAAAAACCGTTTGAAAAAATTTCAACGCTAACCCCATTCGTAGGTCCTTGTTGCCGGTGTCTAGTCCTCGTGCAATTTTCATTCCTCATTCATAGTTCCTTGTTCCTCATTACTTTACCATGGTGTAGTCCCCAAGATCCATTATTTTTGTACAAAATTACATACTAATGACATAAAATTATCGACGAACATTTTTCGTCGATAGTATAGCAAATTCGTCACAAGATTATTTACATTCGTCTCTCTTGTGACGATATTAAATGATGATTGGATTCATTTCATATTTGGTTTATCAAATTGAAATCTCAATTTGATAATTTGCAAGCTATAAGCTGGACCTTCAGTCAAATACAAATATGAAACTTCGAATCATTAACATATCTACTAGAACATATGAAAAATAAGGTTTATGGTTTCCATGATGAATTGATGATGGAAGAAAGTGGCCGTGTCAGTCAAATTTGATTCCATAAACCCTCCCATATTTTTAAGTCATGCAAATAGTCTATCCAGGTCAAATTTCAATGCATACAGATACAGTTTGAAAACATTTCGACATTGGCCCCATTCACATGTCATCGTTGCCCACCTCTAGTATCTTGATGGTGTTGATTAACAAATCAGTGAAATAGAGGGATTTTTCATCACAAATATGATGCAGATAAATTTTATATACATTAATGTAGAACCTGAAAGAAAAATGAAGAAATACCGACATAAGCCTAAAACTTGCGTTAACCAAATTGGGTACTATGAAAGAAAATTAGGGTTTATGGTTTACATGATGAATTGATGAAGGGAGAAAGTGGGTTTGTCACTCAAATTTGAGTCCAAAATCCCTCCCATACTATTAAGGCATTCCAATAGTCTATCTATGATAAATTTCAGTGCATACATAAATTGTTTGAAAAAATTTCAACGTTGGCCTCATTCGTAGGTCCCTGTTGCCAACCTCTAGTATCTTGATGGTGTTGATTAAGAAATCAATGAAATAGAGGGATTTTTCATCACAACTATGATGTAGATACATTTTATATACATTAATGTAGAACCTAAAAGAAAAATGAAGAAAGACCGATGAAATCCTAAAACTTGCATCAACCAAATTGTGTACTTTGAAAGAAAATTAGGGTTTATGGTTTACATGATGAATTCATGATGCTAGAATAAAGTGGGTGTGTGAGTGAAATTTGAGTCCAAAAACCCTCCCATATAGTTAAGGCATGCCAATAGTCTATCCATGACAAATTTTAGTGCATACATAAACTGTTTGAAAAAATTTCAACGTTGGCCCCATTCGCAGGTCCTTGTTGCCGGTGTCTAGTCCTCGTGCAATTTTCGTTCCTCGTTCCTAGTTCCTTGACCATGGTGTATTCCCCAAGATCCATTAGTTTTGTACAAAATTACATACTAATGACATAAAATTATTGACGAACATTTTTTCGTCAATAGTATAGCAAATTCGTCGCAAGATTATTTACATTCGTCTCTCTTGTGATGATATTAAATGATGATTGGATTCATTTCATATTTGGTTTATCAAATTGAAATTTCAATTTGATACTTTGCAAGCTATAATATGGACCTTCAGTCAAATACAAATATGAAACTCGGAATGATTAACATATCTACTAGAACATATGAAAAATAGGGTTTATGGTTTCCATGATGAATTGATGATGGAAGAAAGTGGGTGTTTCAGTCAAATTTGAGTCTAGAAACCCTCTCATATAGTTAAGGCATGCAAATAGTCTATCCAGGTCAAATTTCAATGCATACAAATACAATTTGAAAACATTTCTATGTTGGCCCCATTCACATGTCATTGTTGCCCGCCTCTAGTATCTTGATGGTGTTGATTAAGAAATCAATGAAATAGAGGGATTTTTCATCACAAATATGATGCAAATACATTTTATATACATTGATGTAGAACCTGAAATCAAAATGAAGAAAGAACGACGAAAGCCTACAACTTGTGTCAACCAAATTTGGTACTCTAAAAGAAAATTAGGGTTTATGGTTTACATGATGAATTGATGATGGAAGAAAGTGGGTGTGTCACTCAAATTTTAGTCCAAAAACCCTCCCATATCGTTAAGGCATGCCAATAATCTATCCATGACAAATTTCAGTGCATACAAAAACTTTTTGAAAAAATTTCAACGTTGGCCCCATTCGTAGGTCGATGTTGCCAGCCTCTAGTATCTTGATGGTGTTGATTATGAAATCAATGAAATAGAGAGATTTTTCATCACAAAAATGACACAGATACATTGTATATACATTAATGTAGAACCTGAAAGAAAAATGAAGAAAGACCGATGAAATCCTAAAACTTGCATCAACCAAATTGGGTACTCTGAAAGAAAATTAGGGTTGATGGTTTACATGATGAATTGATGATGGAAGAAAGTGGGTGTGTCACTCAAATTTGAGTCCATAAACCTGCCCATATCGTTAAGGAATGCCAATAGTCTATCCATGACAAATTTTAGTTCATACATAAACTATTTGAAAAAATTTCATCCCTGGCCCCATTCGTAGGTCCCTGTTGCCGGTGTCCATTCCTTGTGCAATTTTTGTTCCTCGTTCCTCGTTCCTCATTCCTCGTTCCCTGAACATGGTGTATTCCCCAATATCCATTATTTTTGTACAAAATTACATACTAATGTCATAAAATTTCCCATAGAAAGACCAAATTAATATCCGCCACATAAGTCTTTTATCTCTTTTCAACGACTCTGTAATGAATCTCAATTCTAAGACGACTCAAATAGGTAACAATATTGATGAAATATTATATGATCATGATGGTATAAAAATGAAAGAGCTTCTCTTGGTTTCGAGAATAATTTATCCTCTACTAAACAAGGCCAACCACGTGAAGGTGGAAGCTCTCAATTGATTCCCAAAACCCAATCTATAAAATATAAAATAATCAAAAGCTATGTTCTATTAAGATTCATGCATAGAAACTACAAAACCAAAAATTAATGAAGGTACATGAAATTATGTGTTTCTAAATGATATTTTTAGTCTACCACGTACTTTTCTATATTGACAACTATTTTCAGGTTTCAAACAATAATTAAATAACATGTAACCTAGGATATAAAAATGTCACATAAAAATTAAAAACATGTAATTAACCCATGACATTAAAAGTAAATTATTTTAAGAGAATAATTCATACAAATTAAATTATTATATAGTCATGTACCTAATCCAACCTCAACATCTGCTTAATCATCCTTATTCTCTATCTTGATCTTCTTCATCAAACTCAACATCTGCATCATCATCTGTTTCTGAAACGATATTGAGAGGATTGATGATATCATCATCATCATCAATGTCATTTTCGAGCATATTTTCATCGACATCATCATTAGGAACTGCAATATTGTCTCCTACGCCTAGATCATGATCTTCTTCGTCTTCTTTATTTGTCGACCCTCCATGATCTTTTGACTTTGTTTGATATTTTGTCGAATAATCTTCTTGATCTTCAATATCATCTTCTTCCTATAAATGAGCATACTTAATTGGCCTTCCTTTTGGATCATATCTAACAATAAATGACCAATCCCTTTCACCTGGAACATTTGAGTAAAAGACCTGTTCAGATTGGCTTGGAAAAACATAGTGATCATGTCCTCTTTCAAACATCGATTTTTTAATCATTGGAAATCTGTTGGCATGTTGAATAATAGTTCTTTCCTCATCACATTCATACATTCATAACCTATACCATTTGACATCGAACAATACTAATTTGAAGGATGTCTGTCACTCCTAGAGGAAAAATTAGTAACCTGGAATACTGCAATTATCCCACTATCATAATTTTTCCTTGTTTCATCCAATTGTTTGATGCGAAATTTACGACCATTGCACCACATATCCATGTGGTGTTTCAACTGCAATATGTCAGATATGTAAAAGATGCATTTTCAATTAATAAATCAACATATATTCATATAACTTTGAAAGTATTTGAAAAATACAGTACACATGTAGTCACATTAGTATAATATAAAATAACTGAATAAAATGGGTGAAATTGCTTACCTGTCCATCTTTCAAACCATATGCTAGATCAA
>JZKD02S1673541.1:71926-98248 GCA_000966675.3 Picea glauca
CATCTTTCAATCCATACATTCATCCAGTCAAGATTGTTTGCAATGTATAAATGCAGTGCATCCCACTCTAGAGAAACTGAATAAAAAAAACATAATTCACCAATATTAAATATTATTTATAACGTACAATATGTAGGTAATTATAAATATTTATAATTTATGAAATAAATTATATTAATATATTAATGAGTATGATCATGTACACAAAAATGAAACTTTATATGTATTATTAATATAAATTTTCACAATTATTAATATATTACCTCTCATTTTTTTCATTCTACCTTTCCCCAACAGATGCTCCTGATATTCAAATTTTTTGATGGAGTTCACTTCCCAAATGTGATCCACTGCATGCATAGTTAGTGCTGCTAATTTAGGAAGATATTGAATAATATACACCATGGATTGATATACCATATATCCCTCCACCATACAACCCCCAGGATGTGCTCTTTGTCTAACCAACACCTTCAATGATTTCAAGTGCCTCTCCACCATCCACATTGACCTTGTGTGAACAGGTCCACAAATTTCAATCTCCTCAACTTGGTGTATGAGGTAGTGTTCTTATACATTGAAAAATGTAGGAGGTATATACTTTTTCATTTCACACATTAGACGAGGAATTTCTCTCTTCTAATACTTTATATAATCTTCATGGATTTATTTCAATGAAAACCATATACATGAGACCGTGACACAAGAAAATAGCATATTTCAACATAACATAATATAATATATTACATTACATTACAAGTAAAACACATGTCATTAAGTACAACAATAATTTGAAAGAACATTTTGCATATAAATCGCAACTACATCTTACCTCATGTATTTTCCAAGACCATACATAACTTGTTTGACATTGTTGTCAAAGTCATTTGGGAGAGATAGCGGTAGAACATACTGTAACAACAAAATTAATTGTTATTTGTTTCGACCAAAGTATACAAGAAAAAAAATAAAAAAATAAAAGATCTATAAGGCCAATATATATAAATATGTATACCAAAATTATTACGTTAATGAAGGTATGACAATCATGTGTTTTTACCCCACCAAATCCACCTTTCTTCGTTAATATATTTTTTATGTTTGAAGCAAAACCTGTGGGAAATTTAATTCTTTGAATGAACTCTTTTACACCATTGCTTTGTTTCTCTGTTAATAACCATGGAAGGTTATTTCGGTCTAGTACTCCATCTGATCTATTTGAATATCGGATCACACTTCGCATTGCATGATTACCTTCCTGAATGTCAGTACAAATTTTGACAATTTTTTCTTTGTCCCTCCTACCATCTATGATTCACCATAACGTTTCAGTCACATTCTTCCTGATATGCATTGTATCAAAAAAATGATATATTTTTAGCTCCTCATAGTAGGGAAAACTCATGAATTGAGCGGGATAAGATTTCATTCCTCATGGAAGCCCATTATTAATACCTTCATGATGATTGTAGCCTTCATGAAGCATAAAATAATTCACAAAAATAATTATCAAATACGGTAAAATAAATTCAATGATTAAAATAAACATTCAAAACATTACATGATCTACTATACATTATGAAATTGAGTACCTTGATGATTTCTATTATATTCCAACCTCCATAGGTGAGGTGTCATTCTTCATGGTTTTAAACCAGTCTCTTCTTTCCAATTGAAAATATGTTTTTCAGTAGTACGATACCTATGGTTCTTAGGAAGAAGGTGCCTATACTCATCAAACACCATATTTCCTAAACTTTTTGAATGATGATACTTCATCTTAGGGCCATAAACGAGACATGCAAATTTACCCTTTGTTTGAAGACCTGCAACAAATGGATTAATGTCAATTATACGATGATATTATTTAAAAAGTAAACATGCACCATGATAACATTAAAATATTATATATTATTAAAGAGCAATATTAGAATGCTTATACATACCACAAAAATGTGTTAGTCCAGGGGCATCATGAATTGTCCATAAACGTATTCCACGGAATTTAAATTTCTTCTCCCTGATTGGTTTACATATGTCATACATTGTGATGCCAGCCCATAACTTTAGTAGCTCGTTGATAAGAGGCTCAATATATACATTCATATAATTAACATGGTACTTACCTAATTGTTTGAAATTACACATAATTACTAAAGGAATGATATCATGTAATATATATAATTAAATAAATAAACAAAAGATATTATGCAAAAATTGAAACAAATGAAAATGTTAAATTCAAAAAATTAATGTAAACAAATACCTAGAACAATGATTGTCAACATTATGTGCTCCCTCTTTATTGACATCCAAGGAGGAATGTTATTGTTGATAACAAAAATAGGCCACATTGAGTAAATAGACCTAAGCTCTATGAATGGATTAACACTGTCAGCTGCCAATGAAAGCCTAACATTACGAGATTCATATTTGAAATATGCCCATTTTTCCTCAATTTCCCTAAATGCATAACCATCGATAGGAATTTGAAGAAAACCATCTCCAGTTCTGTTACGTGCATCGTAATCCATAAATTGTGCTATGTTATCACACCTGAACAATCGTTGCAAACGTGGAATTATGGGAATATGATGAAGACCTTTCGAGGCACCCTTTTTCGTTACCTTATCGATTCAATATCTACTAATAAGACATTGCAGACATTCGGTTTTCGAAGCATGTTGTCCATAATATATAATATGGTCATTAGGAGATGCATCTATAGTTTCATAATCCATTCCAATGTCTTTCATAATGACATGCAAACATCGATATGTGCGAGGTAAAATATTTGACGATGGTAACAAAATTTCACCTAACAATCTACAACATAACAAACAACTAGTTAATGTAAGAATATTAATTCTAAAAATTGGATTCTTATTTTACACATTAATTAACACTAAAAATAAATAGAAAAAAATCAACATTTGTGTATAATATGAGATGAAACATATTACAAACCTTAGTATCTGTGTCATACAAGTGTTCGAAAAATGATTCATAACCTTTAAGTTCACTAGAAGCAATGTAGAGGAGAGAATGTTTGCTCTTGATCCTTCATAAAGTTGATTATTTTCCTTTTTTAATAGAGGTTCATCATAAATACCAACATTTTCCCCATCCTAATCCAACTTTGAAAAAAAATCTTGGATCATTTGATTTGTCCCATCATCTTATTCCATGGGATCATTAACTTGACTTGTCCCATCATCTTCTTCCATGAGATCCTCATTTGCTTGGTCATGATGATGTTCCTCATCTTGTACAACTTCATTTCTACTAATACTTGGTGCAATATTCTACGGAAAGTTTGAGGGCAACTCTAACTTTATAATTACAAACAATCATGCAAAATTAGTGTATACTATAACAAACATTCAAACAATATATATATATATATATATATATATATATATATATATATATATATATATATAATTGACAAAATAAAAAAATATAATGAATATATAGCTAATTACCATCGAACAATATTCATTCGATCCACCATCAATGTGACCATATTTCCTACAATGTTTTGTAGTTGTTGCTATTAAAATTCTTACGGGATGTCTGAGGAAACATTTTTTACAAGGGAAATAACATCTACCATCACCCTTTTCACCCTCTTTACTTTTTTCCCCACCTCTAACAACATTCAGTGACATTCTTCCGTACAAAAATACCCTTTCGGAACCATCGTTGTTATAGAAAGATTGTCACAACATCTTTAAATCGTCAAATATTTATAGTCCAATTTTAGGTCACTATCATCGCAATTGCGACGAATGTGACCTACAAATATTTATTCTTTTTACTATTTATTTTAGGTCATTTTCAACATTCAATTTTAAGGTTAGGTAAGTTGTCTCTCTTGCGATGGACAAACTACAATCATCTCTCTTGCGACAAACATTGACCATAATAATTTAGTCAATCTAAATTCATTGAGATAGTGAAAAGTACGGGATGGATTTATAAGAAATGTACTTTTTCTCTTGCATGTTGCAATGAAAGAGTACTTTCGTCACAAGTGGTCGTCACAAATTTTTCAATATGTAGTAGTGCCATATCTGCTAAACCTATTCCTCAACAATTGCAAGGACGCACAGGAATTGGGAACGAAGTTCCACTATTCATGGTTGATGATTATGATATCACTAATCGGGTGGAAGGATCCTCCCTACTCTTACTTTTGTGATAGAGTAATCCATTGTTGCACAACTTGGTACACATCCATGGGAAGCATGTTGGATCCCAAGAGAAGAAGTGGCAACACGGGTACCTTTGCGAGGTACCTCAAAGACATCTAGGACAACATAGCCAACACTTGGAGGATCACTCTGGAAGTGGTTGTGTAGTATCAGGGTACTTCAGGGTTACGTTCCACAACATGTGTATCCAAGCATCCAGGGATCCAACAAAAGAATCGTTGCAACTTCATTTATACATCAAGGAAGAGGAAGTCTAAATGGAAACGTGAGACTGACATGATGACTTGAAGATCCCAGACATCACCAAGGAAATGCCAAAGGGGAAGGAGGTAGAAGCAGGGCCATCTAAGAAACCTGCAGGAGATAGCGATGTGCCCCAAAATAAAACACAATAGGGGAAGCCCAATCAGAAGCTAGCACAGAAGAAGGGAAGTGCTCCAATGAAGGACGAATAATGAGGGAAGAAAGACATGGTTCCAACGCTGGAATAATAAGGAAGGGGGGACACAATGACACAAGAAAGCTCTTCAGGAGCCACTCCACAAGAAATAGGGCCACCCGAGTGGTCAATTATACATATAGGGGGGACAGGCAAGAAGTCCAAGGCTGATAAGAAGATACCCAAGTACACAATCACTAAGGATGATGCTAACATTGTCGTAGAAAGAGTACAAGATCGTGTAGTCGAGGAGTTTGAAGAGGCCGAGCACCAAAGAGAAAGGATATATAATGAGTTGGTAGAGATTAGGCAGGTCCTAGAAAAAATAAAAGCAGCACATAGGCATGAAAGGGGAACAAAACCAATCCCCTCAGTGACAGAAGCAGAGGAAAGGATCACGTCGAGCGAAAAACACACCATCTAGACCATAGCGCAAGTGAAAGCTTCCAAGTAAAATTAGAGATGTTGCAGATGGACGAGGCCATAGACCATACACCACTTAAGGATATGGCATAGGTACAATTGGTACTAGAGAAGGTACCAACAAAGGCACTATACAAAATTCAAGTTAGTGTTGCATAGGAAGTGTAATCGTGTGTAAGGACAAATGCTATAGAATTACAGCAAGATAAAAATGGCAAGGATGCCTAGGAAATGGTAGTCGAGTAGGTAAAGATCGGTATGAAATAAGAGAAACAATGCACAGAAAAGTTAGAGAAGTAGCTGAAAGAAGTTGTTATGAGGATTCTAGACAATGTGTAGGAAGCCATGAGAAATATAGAAGAACATATAAACTCATCGCACAGATGCTTAAGAAATACAAGAAGGAGATTGAGGAGATAAAAGAGAAATTAACCCCAACCACTCCTCTAGAAGTTCTGGTTGAAAGAGAACAACAAGAAACCTTGCAAGTGGAAGTGATGCAGAAAGAAGATGAAAAGGTCACACAATTGTTTGACAAGACCGTGAAACTATGGACAGTGTTGGAAGAAGATGACAGGGTCCAACTGCTAGATCATCAAAAGGAGGTAATCAAAACTGCAATCCAGGAGCTGTGGTAGAGGAAAAATTCCATGAGCATCACAGAATGAGTGATGAGTGCACAGGAGATGAAAACCCTGTAGGCAGAACTGAAAAATATGTAGAGTAATAAGCAAGCAAGGCTATCCCACTTAAAACTTCTCCAAGAGAAAGCAACGCAAATTATTGTGAAAATAGAGAAGGAAAATATGAGAATGGCTCAATACCATGTTGAGAACGCATAATATCTCAAGGAGCACATCACAACACAGAGGGTAGAAGAGCTCACAAAGATAGTTGCATAGAGAAGAGAAAAAGGGGAAGAGTTAGAAGGAAAATTCCACATCTTGGTAGAGGTTGTTCAGGGAGTGTGCACAACCTGAGTGGCTCGAGATGAGCTAGATGTTAGTGTTGGGGGCTTGTTGGATGCAGTCCTAGTTTGAGGAAATACCTATTTTTTGGAAGGTAATACCTAATTTTGGAGAAGAACAACTGGCAGGAAAAGAAACACGCATGAGGAAAAGACATGTGCGAAAAGGTAGGAAAACCTAACAATGATAGGTTTAGGTTTTTCAAAAAAGGTTGTAATGGCTATAAACTTGTAAAATAATATAAATAAGAACCTATGAGGTCTAGGTAAGGGTTTTGTTTTGATGTTCATTATGGGAATTGTGAAGAAAAAGGTTGTTGAGTTGTAGAAGAGTCACGTAGCTAGATGTTGAGGGTTAGGTCACAGGATGAGGAGCTTAGTGTGATCTAGTCTGCCTCAAAAAGGTTCCTTAACCTCACAGTACTTGTATGATTGGAGATGTAATGCGCGCATAACCATATTTTTTAGAAAACTAAATAAAAGAGAAGAGAAGCCAAATATTTGTGGGCGTAGCCTAGTAGGGGCTGAACCATGATAAAACCTGTATTATTTGTGATGGTTATTGCATGTTAACCTCCTGTCAGTGATTAGTTATGGATGAATGAAGGAATGGTTAAGATAGACATATTAGAATGCATGCATGGGCCTAAAAGATGAATGAATCCTAGAAATATTTGAATGAATAACATGATGAATGCATGAAGAAGATAAAATACAATCCCAGATCCCCACTCATTTCTATATTGCAAGCACTTGAGAATTGCAGTCACCCATAAAGCTATCTCAGGTGAGACTACGCAGTGCACTCTCTGCACTGTGTTTCCTTTTGGTTTACTAGGAGGGCCGATATTTTTAAAGGGTTTTGTTGGAAACCTGATAAAATCTGAACCTGGGTTAGACCAAGAAGTGAATGAGAGATTTAACCCAAAATAGAGCCACCTAAAAGTCACAACTGACTTCCCCTCAGGTCTAGGAACAACCTCCCAAACATCATTCTTCATGATGGAATTGTACTCTTACATCATGGAATCTCTCCAAATCTGTCTTCCAACAACCTCCTCAAAGGTGGAAGGCTTAGACTCCCTGATTTTGCTAACCATCACAAGATAGCTGCAAAATATCTCAGGAGATTTACTCTCCCTCACAACCTGCCTAAGATTCCCCACAGATCTATGTGCCTCCTTCATAGTGTCCTGAAGCCACTTGGGCTTCCTTCTCTCTGAAGTAGTGTTTTGTGGAGGGCACTCCACCTACTCAACCCCATCACCTAAAGACTACGAACCTGAAGTACAATCAAGAGAATAAGATCCTAAAATATGAGGACCAATAACCTGTGATCCTGATATCTGTGGCCCTATGACCTGTGGGCTAGTCATCACTGAAACTAGTGGTCTAGAACTTTGTGTCACTAATGGCTATTGTGGACTCATCTGAATCTGAGGTGCTGATAGCTCACCCTTCTCAATCCCTCGTGACTTCCTAAATTCTCTATTCTCCTCAAATATCACATCCCTTCTCACAAGTGTCTTCCTCAAGGAAAGGATGTATATGCATAAATCCTTTGAAGTCTCTCTATACCCAACAAAAATCCCCTTTTCTATCATGGGATCTAGCTTTGTCCTCTTCTCAGAAGGGATGTTGGATTTTTATGTCTCTACTCTCCTAGTTAGGTTTATTTATTGATTATTCTAATCCTACCTTACTAACATAGATTGACCCTGATTCAGATTTGATAAGATCCCAACAAAATCCCTCTAAAACTACCGGCCCTTCTGGTAGACCAGAAGGCAATGCAACACACATAGTGTGCTACACAATCTCACCCAAGATAGATCTATGGGTGGCTGAAATACTCAGGTGTTTGCAACTTGGGAATGAGTGGAGATTTGCAGTTGTGTCTTGTATCCTTTATTTATTCATTCTAACATCAGATTATAACATACATTCGATTCATGGATGTGAAATACTGGATCTAAATAGTTACTTCATTTATCTAACATTCACCATTTAACAACAATAAAGATGCATACATTCATTGACATAACATAGGTGTTACCATGTTTCACCCCCTCCTAATATGCGTCCACAATGATCAGGCTCTCAAGATCTTTATTATGGTTCATTAATATGTCATGTCTCACATGTTTATAATCTAAGATATTACTCCTTTCAACAGGCTCCTTGATCCCTATGAGGCTGACTAGATCGCACCAGGATCCTTAGCCTGCAATATAATCCATGGGATCGAGTCTCTCACTGCCCCCCTAGCTCACCAGCTTACTTATTAATACATTTATTATAAGTCTCTCTTCCTCGGTCCACCCCCTTCTTCCTCTAATTACTACCTATTTATATTCTTGGCTCATCAACCATTATAATACATTATGAAAACCCTAACCCTAGCATCGTTAGGTATTCCTTGCATGCGTGCCTTGCCTAATTCCCTTATACATGCTACTTTTCCTTCCGGCTATCCTTTGCTCCCTTTAAGCTTCTCTTCCAAAAAACATCCTTTTCTCATTACTAGTTCTGCATCCAATAGGCCCCCAACACTGACATGTAGCTCGTCTTGAGCCACCTAAACTTTGTGCACTTCTTCAGCAGCTCCTACGATATTCTGGAAATTCTATTTGAGTTCCCTTTCTTGTGTTTGAGCTTGCACGATCTTTTCTATGAGTGCGTCCAATACTTGCATTGTAATATCCTTGTTGATCATCTCTGTGCACTCTGCCTGAGTTTGTACCATGTTCTTCTTTTCCTCTTCTACCTGCGTAATGACCTCTGTGAAGCTATGAGTTCTTCTTGCAACTTCTTCATATATTGGAATCCTTTGAGGTTCTCAATAATATGCATCATCTTCTGCCTCTACTTGAGGTTATGGATAGTTATGCTTATCTTCTCCTCTTCTTGGTCCCACTGCTGGACCTGTTGATCCTCCTCTAGCTTTGTCCATATCTCTGCTGCTTTATCAAACAAGTCAATAGTTGCGCTGACTTGTCGTTCTATTTCCTCCATTTGTCGTGCTGCTTCCTTCTTCCTTTTCTCCTTCACCTCCAGAGGAGTGGTAGGGATGAGTTGTTCTTGGAGGTTTTCAATCTCCTTCCCGTATTGATCGATTGTTTGCACAATATGATCAATTTTCTACGTCATTGTGGGATCTGCTGTCTATGCACTCTTTGAGATTCTTTCATAGGATAAAACCAACCCCTAGTCGAGCCTATCCAGATGATATTTCTCACCCTTGGTCTCGATATTGACTTACTCAAGCACCAACTCCAACTCTTCTTTGATGTCCTTCGTTTGTTGTAGTTCTGTTGCATTTGTGCGTGTGCGTGACTATACCTCCTGCGCGACACTGACTTGCAGTTTATATAATGCCTTGGTTGGTATCCATCCCATTACCAAATGTATTTGTGCCATATCTTTCAATGGTTTATGGCATACAATTTCATCCATGTGCAACATGTTGGGTGTAACATGAAAAGTCAAGATCGCCTGTGTTATTGTCTGGATCATATCTTGCTCACTTGACCCAACCTTGGTTCCTGTTTGTGTCATTGCGAGGACTGAATCTATTCTTCTACCTGCCCTTTGTGTTTCTATGATATTCTCTAAGAGTTGACTCATGTTGACTAGGTCATCCTAAATCCTTTCCCTTTGGCATTTGGCTTCGTCAAAATCCTTCGTTGTTTGGTCCTGGACCATTTGGGCCATGAGGTCCACATCGTCCTTAGTGATTGTATATTCTATTGGTAGTTTATGCACCTTAGATTTCTTGCATTCACTCGTAGTGTGTATGATTGACCTCTTGGTTTGGCCTTTTTCCTGTTGAGTATCACTTGATGTGGTCCCCTGTGCTATCTCAGTCTCTTTTTCATGTTCCTATGATGCCAGGGTGTTTTTCTTCTTCTCTGCCCGGGTACCTTTCTTTGTCACACCCACTTTCTTTGAGCTGGCTTCAACCTTGACTTTGTCTTCTTGGGCATTTTTTTTTATCCTGAAGGTATCTATTCTTTCCCTGCATTATCCTCCTTATCTATGGACATCTCTTGATTAAGGACTGGAACTCTCCAGTCATCTTTCCAATCCTTGATGGCCATTTCTACGTCCTCTTCCTTGACGCAATACCGCAGTTATAGCTAGTCCTTCTCAGGATCCTTTCATTATTGGATCCATACTAGATGTCTGGTCACATTAAAGTTGGCTATTCCCTGATATTGCATGACCACTTCTAGCATAACCCGCCAAGTGTTGGTAGTGCTTTCCTGCAGGTCATTGTAATACACTGCAAACATGCATGTGTTTGCACTTTTGTTTTTGGTGTCTAAAGTGCTCCCCAATGATAGGTATCACGCTACGCGACATCAAATGGATCCATCAAAAAGGTATGAATACTTAGGCTCCCTCCATCCTACCAAGGCGATTAGGTTGAGTAGTCAAGAGTAGTGAAATTATGTCCCCAGGTCTTGTGCATCATGAAAAAGAAGAACCAAATCATGTAACAAGAAGAATAAATCAACTGATCAAAGTTAAGAAAAATAGGGCCGAAGTGGATGAAAAACCTTAGAAATATCAAGAAAACATGAAAGGCATGTTTGATCATAAGGCTAAAGATAGGGAATTCCTCCCTGGTGATTTATTTTTGAAATGGGACGCTAGGAAAGAAGATTCGACAAAACATGGAAAATTCGATCATATCTAGTATGGACCATTCAAAGTTACAGCTTCTGAAGGGAAGAGCTCATTTCTGCTAAAAAATATGGACATTAAAATCCTCAATGCCCCTATCAATAGGCATTATCTGAAGCACTTTATGCAATAAACGATTTCCAAAATCCCACTGTATATACTGGTTTGTGTTTTCTATTTTTTACATTTTTTTGGTAAGTTTTACTAGTACCGCAAATAAAACAGGTACATGATTTCATAGAAAAGGAAATATAAAATAGTTAACACATTGAAATCCGTGACTCGTAAAACCTTGACACTCTTCATGTTGTTTTCATGCATAAATTTATTTGACATCTCAAACACCATAAAGAAGAAAAACCAACGGTCGTATATCAGAAAATTGGTTATCTCGAAACAGGTGATAAACAAATAATTTACTTAGATGAGAACAAAGTGGTAAATCAAAGGTATAAGTCTATGAATTGTTTATATTTCCAAATAATATCATCTGGTGCAACAACGGTCTCATATGTATAAAAACACTCGCCTGATTTATTATCAGAAGAACTAAAATTTATTATAGATTATAAAAAGTTCCTCTGGATAAGATAAAAACGATTAAAATAAACCAAAAAAGAAGAAATAAAGTGACCTCAAATAAAATGTTCCAAGAGTCAGGTGTGCATTATAAACAACTATGTTTATGAAATCCGAAACTCCCTTTGCCACCATGTTCAAAATTTTAGGTAGCCCCCCTCGATTCCAGATGCCGTCCCTTGACCTCCAGAAAGAAAAAGGGGGTCAAACTTTAACTCTGAAAGATGAAAAACAAATATTTGGAAGAGGGAAAGTATTCACAACTCCTTAGACTTCCACTGAACAAAAGTATGTATAAGCTAATCCTATCTCTCTTAATTCTTTTAACAGGTTTTTAGTCCTGCTCAAAGAAGGCCCCTGGAAATAAAAATCCCCCATAAAATTTTTCTTGCAAACTAAGATGTTTTGAAGGTCAAAAGAAGACTAGTCCAAAGTAATCAAAGTGAGTTAACAGACCTCTGTTGCTAAATTATAAACATATATCACCCCTGGTATACTTTATACCAATTGATTTCCCCCACTTCATGTTTTAAAAGAAAAAATATAAGACAGATGGTGAAAGGAAATTCATAAATGATTGCCCCCATCTAGTCCAAAAAAGAGATGATGAAAGGAAATTCACTAAATGATTTACCTCATCTCAGCATTTAAATGAAAAGTTAGAAATTGAAGTGGTGAAAGGAAATTTAATAAAGGGAATCAGATAACTTCACTGGGGTACTGAACAGGCTCGCTGGAAGTGAAGCAATGTCTAAGATATCTTTAAGGTTGTTATACATGAATTATACTATACTCTGGTAATTAGTTTTCTTTTAAATTAGATATACATCCCAAGTTCACGCAAGACTCCCTGATTAAACACACTGAATTTACTTCATCTTGATGTAAGCAAGATCAACAAAACCTGTTGGAATTTTTAAGGTTGTTTTGATTATCTTAAGTAGATCTGAAATCAGTTTTAGGAAGAGGAATTCGTCGATAGGCCTAAACTTGATATTAGTGAATGATTAGGTTTCAAAAATTTTCAGATATAAGGATGAAACCTTAATTTTTTCCTATGTACCCTTCTTCTGAAGGTGTTTCGCAAAAGTAAAGTAATGACTCCATTTACCCAATAAAGGCACTTGATATATTGTTCTTCTCATCCCACAAGTAGATGATATCCCAGTTGGAGCCTATGTTGGAACATATATATTTTTCAAATACTCCATGATATCAAAGAATTTGAAGCCGCCTACTTTTTAAAACAATGAAACACTAAAGATAAACCTCAAGCATCGGATTTCGGGGTTTCGCAGATCTAACAATCCAACATGTCGAAGCTCTCAATGCCCCAACATGCAAAATAGCGAAGTTGGGTTAGGCTTAATAATGATCACTGAAGCATTAAAAAGTGATTATCACTAATTTAATACATCGCGCCTTCACGAGTCAAGAGTCACACCTCAAGCAACCTTTGAATGTCCCCATATGCGAAGTTGCAAAAATGACGTAAGATAAACCTGATAAATTACACGACTAACGATAATTAACAATAATTAATTGTTACCGTGACTTCATGATTTGACAGTTTTGGCTTGAACAACAACTTATAACCCCGATACTTTAGGTCACGAAATTTCCAAACTAATCGCTATTAATTAAAAAATCAATCCAAATTAAAGTTAATTAATCAAATCACAATTTCGCAATTTCACAAATTCAGGGTTCATAGCTCGGGACTAAGAGTAAAATCACCCGAGACTACGAATTTTTAAAAAATATTAAGAACTAATCATGATTAATTAAAGGTTTAATCTAGACTAATTAATATCTTACAAAACCTTTTACAACTTACGGGCAAAAATTAAATACTTCTACGATTCTCCCAAGTCACAAAATATCAGGCATTTATGGCATTTATAAGCAGAGTAGAGAAATGATTGGAAATGATATCTTGATTTATCTCCAAATATTTCTATTAAAAGAATTAAACACTATGTCAGCAAGGACCCGCGTAGACTAGAGTGCTGAATATGAAAGGATTTTTGTCACTATTTGAATTTCATTCTAGTTTTCATAGAGTCAGCTTAGCGAGATAACCATTGTTTGTGTTTTCATCCTCTGTGATAGGAAATATAATTTCAAGATTCTATATCATGGATCCAAAAAAATCACCCAAAACAACTGGTGAAAGTTGAGGTCAGGGTTCATATATTCTTTCTAATACCTCACCTAGAAACATCGACATAGTCAAAACATGTACACATGTTTTCAACACATTGCAATATGAGCTGGTAAACTACCCAGACGACTTGAGCGACAATGAAAAAGAATACGTGTATATCAAATACAAGGTTGTTTCTCAATCAGAGATGCACAAGGTAGAAACAAGGCCATGGCTCTTTCCCTATTATGATATGATTAGATGGGCACTAGATCATGTAGATGTCTCGACTAGAATAATATTCAATTCTCAGAAGGTGGTTGTTGGGACATTTCAGCCAGAGTATCTACAGGCGATGTGCAAACTTTCTCCCACACCAAACTTTAATTACAATTCCGAATTCTTAGAGGGTTTCAAAACTAAAGAATGTGAGTAGTTTGGAAGAATATTATCCGACCCGATCAAGGATTGGTGCTCACGCCCTAAAAAGTTCAGAGCTGATTCTAATGGTATATACACAATCTCATCGTTATAATCACAGTTCATGTATATAGTGATGATGGTCTATAGACTTTATGGGAAAGATACTACTACACATTTCTATCTCCCATGGGTACCTCTTATCCACACAGTAGCAGAGGGATACTCTTTCAACTGGGCCAAAATGTTGTCAGACAGTATGGTCAGTCAAATTATAGAATATAGGACACAAAAGGCAAGTGGGAAAGAAGCTTCATTTTACATGTCTGCTTACATTATGGCTTCCATTTGATTCATGACACCTTTTCCATTATTGAGCTGGAGCTGGACTCCAAATAACGTAGAGCCTATTCATGTTTACCACTCAAAACTATGGGAAGATAAAGCCAAAGACTTTGTCTATGAGATTTTCAACTGGGTAATGGTAATGGTAAGATCTTCATCCACCCACCTCCAAGGATTTTAGATAAAATCATGGCCAACTTAGGCAGTGTGGAAGACTGGTACATAGAGGAACAATTCTCTTATATTAGGGTTTTCGGCTATTCTATTCCCCCATATGCCCTACCGCTATTCTTACCAGACATGATAGTATGTCACGAGGTTTCCAGACAAATATTACTTGGTGGGATCAACAAAGAACTCAAAGGAGTTCAGAAAAAGGTATGGCCTTCTTCCCCCCTACACATTGGTACTTTTTCTCTATTAGATTTTGGCCATTCCAAAGTGGAGGTCATGGCCTTAGAGGAAATTAAACTAGTAGACATTGAATTCAAGAAGAAAAACCCTAATAAGGTCATGGGTAACCACATGGCAAGTTGTGGTCTAAAAAGATATGAGCATGAAGATTCTCCTCATGACAAGATTTTCCGAGGAACGAGATCCTACTTAGAAGTTTTAAGTCAGGTTCAAGCTCTTCCTCTTGAAGGGATGATCTAATTTTATAAATTTCAGGAACACTGGAGTAGTGGCTTCCCCAAATTTTTGTAGGGAAAAGTATCAACACCTCTAGGTATACAACAAACAGAATCCAAAGGTTCAACAGACACAAGCCCTGGTAAACAAGAAAATCAGTGGAACACAAAGGAAACTGAGACCTCAAACTAGGAAACCGAGATCCAAAGCCAAGAAGAAAGAACCCCAGAGACAGATACACCAGGTAAACAGGTCAAGGATCAAACAGAGATACCCTCAAAAGGGGTAGGAGACACACCATTTTCTACATCAAATGAATTGTTCACAGACACTACCATGAAACAAACATCCACAGAAATTGACAGTCCCATTCCATCCGTCACACCCTTACAATATACTAAGGGGAACCTCGTTACAGGAACAATATTCAAAGAATATCTAACACTTATCTCTGTAGAAGAGTTAACTCCTAGTGATTTCTTTTTTAGAAAGAAAAGTAAGGCCATGGTGAAGCTAGAAACACACAAAAGGGTGGGTGCAACGGCCAAAAGATACATAGTATTAAATGATGGAGAATCCTTAGAAGAGGTAGAATTTGCCGAAGAGGTAGTAGAAACATTGGGGGCTTATGCAACAACCAACCAATATTCAGTCGCGACCTTGAGGGAACAGTTGAAACAAAAGGACCTGTTAATTAGCAAATTACAGACTCAGATAGTAGCTATAGAGACGAATGCCAGGAATGAGGCATACAAAGACCTTGAACAAGCCAAAGCAACTGACCAACAGGAAATCAAAAATCTCAAATCCAATCTCAAGAAAATGCACCAGTCGGCTCAAGTAATCCAAACATAGGTCAATCAACAAGAGGAGTTAATAAAACAACTGCAATCCAAATTAGATTCTACTGAAAGCCAGGTCATAGATATAACGATATTATAAACTCAAGCCATGGAAATATGAAGGAAGATAGAAGTAGCTCAACATGGTCTACTTTCTAAAGTAGAAATCATCCATAGTCATTTTCATATGATAGATCATGCATTAAATAATATTACCTTAAGAGAAAGAGGAGCCAAGGCAACTTGAGGTGTCTTCCAGAAGTCTATTATATCGTCAGCGAAAGAGGAAATAGTCATCATCTCTAGATTATCGATTGCATAGAAAACCAGAGGTAACATCCTGCTAAAGACACGGGAGCACAATATAGCAGAAAAAAAATGGCTAAAGAGGCAAGAGATTCCTGTGAAGAAACACTTGCCATGCTGAATAAAAAATTGTTAGATCTTGATAAGGAAAGTAGCTTTGGGACGTTGGGTAAAATCAACATAGCCAAACATATGCTAGATATTAAGGAAAATGTGGAAAGAGACCAAGTTGAGATCTCTCAGATAAGACAGGTCGACATTTCTCAAATAGATAAATGGTTAATAAAACCAAAGCTACAACTATCGTCTATCATTATAGTAGATGGACAAATAGGAGAAATATTGCCACAACTAGAAAATAAGTATTACATTTTCGAGGCAAATGACCAAACAAAACCTTCCAAGTTGATAACTTAGCTGGTAGAGAAGTGTATCAATTGTATTGAAAAGGGAAAAGGGAACACTTCTAGAGGTCAGTAATACGATTTCTCATTACTACCTTATTTTGGAGCTAGAAGATAAAGAAAATAAAACACCCTACCAGCATGAGATAAGACAAGGGATAATGAAGTGAAGCGTTTTACCTTCTCATTTTTAACCGAAACATTTATAATGATATAATTTAAAATGCTTAAATCTTGTATAAATATACATTTTGAGAAAGGAACAAAGGGCTTCTTTTTGCCGATTGTAAAGGAGAAGACTCTCTTTATTGAGAATTAATACAAATGCAAGGCAGAGAATCTACATCTTTTCTATTCTGAGTTATGTGTTCTTCTGTCTTTCCATATTCCAACATACTTTCATATATATTTCTTTGATGAATTTTTAAAACACAATTTAGTACAACATCTACTGTGGTTATATTTCACTTAGTAATATGATAACAAATAGATTTTCCTCTGTATTTATTGTTAGCAAATACAAGACCTGCATGTTATTTAGATACTATATTTTATACTTCATTGAAGGTTACATCATTTCACTTTCTTCTTCTATTACAAAGTAAGATTCCTCAGTAATTGATGCCTTTATTTGATTAGAAACTTTATGTTTTCTTTCAATTCATTCAATATTTAAAATTTAACTCAGATGCGAGAAACAACCTCTGAGATGTTATAATATTAATTCAATTTAAAGATCTTTTCTCTTATAATTTTGGTGGTGAGAGGTGGACATTGAAACCTTTCCTCATTTCCTGATGCCTGGCATTATACTTGAAGCCTTAGTATAAAATCAAGAACAACATATGCTCTTAATTATGATTCTACACGACCATCTTTCTCTGCCATATGTCTTCTTCATTTCCTCAACCATTTCCTTCTCCTTTGTTTTTTCACCGAGGAACTGCGTGGGGCTCTCCCCCCGAGATGAAAACCCTGTAATATACACAATGAGATCTATGTCTATAGAGACATGCTCTTCCAACCATAGGTATCCTCTATGGATAACTTCCATCAACTTCTTGATGCAGGTTTTCATGTCATGACCCCTTACAAAGTAAGGGATCTCCAACAGGCTTAGAATCCTAGTGTTGGCCAGTCCAGCTGCCCACTGTTTCATTTGGTTGATTGATTCGATGAATGGTCCTATACCCATGGTATCCATGTAAAATTTATTTGAAAACTCTGAAAACTTGTCCATGTTGATCACATCATGATCTGAGTACCATATTGTTTCCATGCAACCTAACAGGTTAGTCCTAATACGCACCCCTTCCGAAATGCATGGTAAGACCATGGATGTTATAGCCTGCCGGCATGGTGATATTGATATTAGATGCTTTCCCTTTCGTTGTGGTGGGTGACTCGAGGTTCCAGCCTCCATTTCTCTTTCCCCTATGTACTCCTCTGGTTGACTGGTGACATCTTTTACTATGCCCTCATATTGCTGCTTCAATGCTATTGTGTGTGAGCTCTCTAACATGACCACTTTTGTCTAGTTTGGGACCATCCCATTAACCCTTGGAGCTTCTTCAAGTTTTTCAGAGCGCAAAGGATTTCTTGCATCCTTGTCTTCCTGCTTCTGTCCCACTTCCAACATATCAATATCCATGCCCACTGATGTTGTTTGTTGGGTTTCCTCTACCATTGGTGTGGGGATCTCTGGTTCCATATTGGGCGACAAGATTTCATCCAAGTTGATGAATTTATTAGGTTGTGGTGGTTGTTGTTCACTTCCCTGTGGCTGTTGAGGTGGTCTGAGGTTGTTTCGAGGTCATTTGTAGGCCTTTCTTGATGCTCCTAGCTTGGGTGGTTCCATGGTGGCTAAATTTGTCTTCGTCGAGCTAGTTCATTATGTAAATCCTGTAAACTCACTCTCTTCTCTGTATACTCCGCCCCTTTGTTCTTTTCTCAATTTCATAATAACCCTTCTGATCCTTGTGTTCTTTCCTTATATAGGAATTGTGTGAAACTTCTCATAGATGTTACCCAAGTTGTGTTTTGAATGAACTGAAACTTTCCACGTACCTCCCATTGAATTCCCTTGACATCTCCAGTTGGCATGATTAATGTGTCATCCCATAAATCATTATTGACATTCAATTTGATAGCTTCCATCAGTTGGCACCTATTTTTTGTACCCACCATTTCCTCACTTTCCTCCTTTTTCTGACCATTGGTCCTTTCTCTGTCGCGCTAACTGTTCCAAGTGCACATGAACATTCTCTTTTTGACACACTACCCCTCTTTTAGATGGTTTCTATCTTTTGATTTCTGGCGTGGTGACCCCTCTATTGCTGTGCACAGTCCTTTTTTTTTTTTAAGTGCTAGTAGGTTGATTGTCCCTATACATCTTCAGTCGACTCCCATTGATCATTCCCATGATTTTTGTTCCTCCCAAATCCTTCAACTGTACAACTCCCCCATCTGTGGAAGTCTTTACTTCATATGGTCCTAACCAATGCATTCTAAGTTTTCCTAGGTGTTGAAGAGATTTACTATCGTACACCAAGACTAGGTCTCCTTCCTTGAAATTTTTCCTCTTGATATGTTTGTCACGCCAAGATTTGTCCCTTGATTTATGTACCTCTTGGTGAAATCCCGCTAGAATCCTATATTCTTCCATGATCATCAACTTCCTTAGCTTTTATTGTACTGTGTCTCATTTTGTCATGTTGGTAATTGCTGCTACATGCAAACAAGTTACCAAAAAATCTAATGGCACCACTGCTTCCTGTCCAGAGACCAATCTAAATGGTGTTTTCCCTGTTAATTTCTTACATGTGGTCCTGTATGCCCACAATACTATTGGTATATTCAAGTCCCAATCATCCCTATTGACGTTGCAGATCTTTGTCAGTGCATTCTCGAGGATCTTATTAAAGGCTTCCACTGTTCCATTTTCTTGAGGATGATATGGTGTAATTTTTTTATGATAAACTTCAAATTCCTAATTCATCGACTTAATAATGTTGTTAATGAAGTGAGTGCCTTGGTCACTCATAAAAACCCTCGGGCATCCAAATCGAGTGATCACTTACTCAAAAAATAAGTGTGATGTTGTCTCTGCGTTGCAATCTTTTACCGGTGATGCTTCTGCCCATCTTGTTAAGTACTCTGTCACAGTAATAATTTACCTCACTCCCGATCTCTTTGTTGGTGGGTTAATTGGTCCCACAAAATCTATTTCCCATTTGTCAAATAATTGCAAGGTTACTTGTGGCTTCAGGGGAATCTCGTCCTGCCTATTCGGTTTAGCATCCCTTTGACATACATCGCATCTCTAGAAATAGTCATTTGAGTCTCTGTGAATAGTCGACCACCATAGTACCATGCACAATACCTTTTCTGTGGTAGATTTGCCTGCATAATGTCCTCCTCCTATTCCCTCATGGAATTTGGCTAGAACCCTAGGTCTTTCATGTTCTAGCACACATATTCTCAAGACACTATTTGCACCCATCTTGTATAAGTGTCCTGCGATCAGGTTATAGTATGGAACTCTAAAGACCATATTTTTCTTTTGTGCAGTGTTGAATTATTATGGAGTGGTCCCTGTACTCAAGTCTTGAATGATGTCTGCAAAATATTCATCATCTACTTGGACTAAAAATCATTGTGCATCGGGAAAGTTGTCCTCTAGATTCGTAGGTTTCTCTCTGTTAGTGATTTAGTCCTGCATTCAACTTCCCTGGTTTGACTATCACTTCAAATTCAAATTCTTGGAACAATAATAACCATCTACGAATCCCCCCCCACCAACACTGGCTTGTTGATGAGGTATTTGAGATGAATGGTCTATAAACATCCTGAAATTGTTTCCCAATAAGTAATGTCAGAACTTCTAAATCACATAGACCATAGATAAGCCTTCTCTCTCCATGGTATTGTAATGATTCTCCGATTTTGACAGTTTTCTTCTAGGGAATGCTATAGGATGCCCAATTATCCTACTCTTAGCTACGCCAGAATAGCCCCAAGTGATATGGATGATGCATCTACATGCACATGGAATGTCTTTTCCCAATCTAGGAATACTAGTATTGGTGCAGTTACCATCTTCTGTTTCAAGGTGTCCAATCTTCGCTGACAATCCTCATTCCATTGAAACTTGTTGTCTTTTGTTAACAATTTCTCCATTGTCATAGTGATCTGTGCATATCCTTTTATAAATTTCCTCTAGTATCCTGTGTGTACCAATGTTTCTCTTAACTGACATACTGATTTTGGTGGTGGTAGATTAACAATTACTGCAATCTTGGCAGGATCTACTAGCAAGCCTTGTTTGCATACTATGTGGCCCAATAGTATCCCAAAGGTTGTTCCAAAGATGCACTTCTTGATGTTTAAGGATATCTAACACTTCATGAATCTTTCTAACATCAACATCAACACCTATACATGGTCTTTCAATAGACTATAGACTGTCCAATCATCCAGATATACCGCTAGAAACTTGTGGATGAATTCTTTGAATTCATATATGACTACTCTGGAAAATATTGTTGGTGCATTTTCCAGTCCAAAAGGCATGATTGTGTATTGATAGGATCCCCATTCTTTGGAAAAAGTGGTCTTGTATATTTCTTCTAAATCTATCTTGATCTGATGGTATCTTGAGAATCCATCGGTGAATGAATAAGCTTCTTGTCCTCCTACGTTCTCCAACACTTCATCTGTGAAAGAAGTAGGGAAAGGGTCCTGTAGGAACACATCATTCAACTTCCTTGGGTCAACACATATCCTTATCCCTCCCTTTTTTTCTCCTGAACTACCATAGGGCTTACCTATTCAGATTCCTCCACAGGTTCTATGATTCCGGCCTCCAACATCCTATCAATTTCAGCTTTAAATTTCTGCTTATATATAGGTTTTAGTCTGTATGGTCTATGTCTGATTGTTCATTCCTCAGATCTAAGAGGTATATTCATTTCACCTATCTCTCCTTCTATGCATTTAATTTCTATAAACGTTGTTGATAACAGGTCACTGTATTCGGGTAGTAACTCTGTTATGCTTTCCACTGTTTTCTCATCCCAGTAGTCTCCAATGCTGGCCATTTTGGGATTCTCAACTGTCCCAATGTTGAATTTCTTCACATTGATCGGCACATCAAATATTTATGATTCTATAGGTGTACCTTCCACTTCTCTTTCACCTTTAACTTCCATGATTTGAATGTTTAGCGGGTCATATTCATCTGGTGCTTCTTCCTGCACATGGTAGCATGACAATAGTTCTTTTACTATCTGTTTGTTCTGGTGTTCTTTTTTCATGAGTTCAAATTCCAGTTATTTAATGAATATCACACCTATGATTTTTTTAAGTGTTGAGTCTATGTTGGGGTTCTCATGCTCAAATGAGAAAGTGAATGTAAAGTTTTGTTGTAATACTGTCCAGTTTGTAGTTCCTCTACGCAATTCCTGGTTTGTATACCAGTTTGTTGGAATCCCTTCTAATGTGTGAACAAAATGATGAGGCCATTCCTCTAGTGGTTTCATAGTCCATAATGTTCTTCACTTCTCCAAGTGTTATGCTGGTGCCCCCTGTCCATCATATTTATGCATTTGATTTCTCCCCTATTCTATGCCAAACCTAATACATAGTAACCGCTTACATTGATATTAGTCTTTGACCATTTCTTTGTGTGCACCCCACCATATTGTAGGTGTTTTCTTGAGTGATATATCCAAGGCTAAGAGCCTATGATTTTCTAACACTTCATCTTAGTATCATGTTAATAATGCTTCTAAGTCATTCACCCCATGGAATCTGGGAGGTTCCCTTATCTCCGTACCTACCCATGTTACTGCATGGTGTATTCTTGTGCATATTCTTATGGAGACTTCGTGTAACCTCTGCTACCAATTATCTAAGCCCGTATGTGAGTCTGACGCACATGAGGTGATGCTTATCTAACTAAGTAATCCATTTATGGTTGGGTTCACATAATCTTATGCTGGCGCAGTTGTTCTTTACAACTAGTTAATTTCCTCCAGGTCTAAGCAAGTAGGTTCTACAAACCTTTCCCCCTTTGATGGATCCAATGGTGCAATGAATCTGTATTCTACTGACTCGAATGCCATATTCCTTGTATTTAAGTTGATTATGGAATGATTTTCAAATGCCCAATCCAAGCTAGACAATGTTGGATAAGGTGTTGTGCCATCCACTATCTGTATTACTTCGAAGTCGACTTTAGTGTGCACTCCATCCAGATCTATTGTCACCCATTTTAGTCTTCCAATTGGTAGAACTCTGTGTTGATTTTCTAGTTTCAGCTGAACCAATGAATATCCTAATGTGGTTTCTCTCATATATTTCCATGTTTTCTTGGGTAGCACATTTAATTCAGATCCTAAATCCAGTATAATATCTCCCATGTTGAAATCTCCAATGTTGGTGTTCAGTCTGAATTCTTTGCTTGTTCTCCTCCTTGTATGTAGATGATTAACTATTTTGTGTTATAGTTTTCCTTTTGCCTCTATGGTACATATTTCTAACATATTTTGTAATACTTTAATAGAGGATGGATCATTTATTAGTTTAAAAAAGGATTGCAAAAAACCTTTAATCATACTTACTTGTCCCAGGGGATGTGCTTCTTTGGAGTGATTCAACGATGGAGGCATATCGTATGTTGGTAATTCCTTATTATGTTGCATAGTTGATGTCGATTCAATGTATGGATTCATTAATTCTTTTCTTGCCTGCTTGAGTATCTCCTTTTTGTTCTACGCATCAAACTTCTTCTTCGGTTCAACATTCTTCTTCACCCATTGGTGTTGTGCTGGATTTTGTCTTACTGTGTCCTTTCCTGTATTAGATCCTCTCCACATAAATATGTTGATGTTTCTTCCTCCATCCCTTTCTTTCGTCGAAATCCACTGAATATTCTAATTGTTCTGATTTCTCTTTTCCTAGATCTTCCCCAATAGTGTAGGAGATTCTTCCATGTCATGATCTGATGTGCAACAATATATACATGTCACAGGTGGAAGTGGAAATTCTCTTGCATAGTGTCTTAGTTGTTGACAGTTGTGGCACACCACTAGTCCTCTTCCTCTTCCAAAGCCTCCTCTTCCTCTTCCTCCACCTCTATAACAAACTCGATCTCATCGTGGTGCATTGTACTAAGGTGACTGGTTATACTGCGCAGGATTATAGTGTGGCTACGCGATATTGTATTGTGGCTGCGCAATGCTATATTGTTGTTGTGCAATGTTATACTGTTGCTACACAGTGTTATACAGGGCTGATACTTGGTTAAAATGTTGTGCATATTGCATGGTCATCATTTCTTCCTGCACCCTATAAACATCTAATGTTCTTTCCCTCATGAGGTCCATGGTCCTGCAATCTTTGTCATCATGGCCTACTAACTTGAAAAAGTTGCAATATGAACTCTTAGGTACTGTCTGGTACTTCTACATAATTGGGCAGTGATATGGATCATGCCCCTATTTCTTACAGATCTCACACCACAGTCCTTCTATTGACAACGGGTTTGGAATTCTTTCTGCCATGAACTGCACGAATGTTGGACATTTGTTCTTATGGTGTTCTTATGTCCTACATGTGGTACATGAAATAAATTCTCTTTTGTCCTTACCTTTGTTCTCGTTTAGCTTCAATGTTAAGTTCTTCAGATCCTCCTTCAGCTCTTCTATGGCTGGATTTGTCGTCTAATATTTATTCTCTTCCAGTTGTAGGGCTTCCTGTAGAGCCTCTGCCTGTGTCTAAAACTTATGATATCACAAAGGGTATTTCAAGTGTGGTAGCAGTGAATTGATGAACAAATGCCTATGCTACATATCTATCATGACATACTTTATCTTTCCCTTCAATCATTTTAATCTCTGGTGAATCTCCCACATAGATTCTCCTAGTTTCTTTCTAATATCTATCATCTCATTCATGTATTGATCCTCTGAACTAGGCTTCTAGAATTTATTTATTAATAGTTTCTTGATATATCCAATCATTCTTGTTGTCCCTGGTAGAATGTTTGCAACTAAACTTGTGTACCAATCCAGTGCACGATCTCTTAGCGTGATAGCTAACTGCGCAAGTGTAGTGTACTCATCCGTGATTATGTTTTCTTCCCAAATCTTTTCACAAATGATCAAATTCTTCTCAGGGTCCTCTGATGCCCCTCCTTTGAATTCTAGTAGCTTGATGGTGGGATCATGTCCTGCCATACTGACTGCTAAACTGCTACCTCCACGTGGTGTAGATACTTGACTAATGCTTCTTGAACTGTCTCCCCTAGTTGTTGTGCCTTGTGTAGATGTACTTCCTTCTATCTTCCTTCTCCCAAAATTCAGTTGTCTAAATGGTGGTGTTCTTCTTGGTGTATTAGTCGCACATGGGTTTATGGGTTCCACACTGACACTGATATGGATAGGAGTGTTGCCTTATATTTCTTCTCTTGGAGCTCTCGTGTTCCTCTCATATGTCATGCACAGTATTTACTCAATCTTCTCCATAGCCTAAAGATCCTATACCTCTTCTTCATCAATTTACAAGCCCTCCCTCATGGCTACGACTCTCTTCTTGGTGTTCACCTTATTTTGGTAGGGTACTCCACTGTGCCTTCTCCAGTTGTTTCCATGATCCACTTGATCTGGTCTTCGTCCATCATAATTGGGTCCAAGGCCTCCTCATTCTTTCCTTTATCCCTTTCTCCTTCCATTCCTCCTTCTTCTATCAGTGCTTCCGCCCTTCCCCCATGCATGCAGGGAAGTTTAGATGTATGGTTCCATTATCATTACACGTTTGTTATATAGTAATATCTTAATAGATGTATATAATGATTTGATGTACCTACCTTGAGGTCCCTTCAAGAATTCTTGTTCTGACGCACTATAAGAATTCATTGTATCTACTAAAAATTCTGTGATAAATCCCGCAACAATGTTGTCTAACCAAAAATCTATTGCATGCATAATCTATTATCAACTTGTTGTAACTATGCGATCTCTACAGGATTCCACTCTAGCTTTTTGATCCAATTTGTAGGATGGTTTTCTTTCAATATTTTTATCCACTCCTGCAACACATGTGGGAAATCACAAAAAAATACTTCATGCAAGTCGTTGAATACGCACTTGTCCATATATTTGCGTGGTGTCAAATATAGGTTTCTATTATCTTTCTACACAAACTCCAGCTCCTTTGTTTTCAACCATCTCTCTATCTCTTCCTTCGTTGGATTCCACGGTCTCAACATCCCCTTTTAGATTCTCATTCTCTCAACGCCTTGTCGTCTGGTCTATCATTCTTTTGACGCGTCTTCCACAAATCTCACATACTCAATCCCATCACATACCAACCAACCAACAACAAAACCATTTGTTGGATTTTTATGTCTCTACTCTTCTAGTTAGGATTCTTTATTTGTTATTCTGATCCTACCTTACTAACAAAGATTGACCCCGGTTCATATTTGATAAGCTCCCAACAAAATCCCTCTAAAAATATTAGCCCTTCTTGTAGACCAGAAGGCAATGCAACACACAGAGTGTGCTATGCAGTCTCACTTGAGATAGCTCTATGGGTGGATACAACACTAAGGTGTTTGTAACCAGGGAATGAGTGAAAATCTATGGTTGTGTCTTGTATCCTTTATTTATTCAGTATAATATCAAATTATAGTAGACATTCGATTCATGCATGTGAAATACCAGATCTAAATAGTTACTTCATTTATCTAACATTCACCATTTGACAACAATAAAGTTTCATACATTCATTCACATAACATGTTAAGGTCCTAACCCGCACATAGGTAGATCAATGTATTCAGATGTAATAAAGGTCAATATTAATAAGACCTTTCAATAAAATAGAATAAGGCGGATGTAAGAAGACCTA
>JZKD02S1673541.1:103070-114453 GCA_000966675.3 Picea glauca
GAACATTGCTATCTGATTCAAAGTGCTATTTCTGTTGCTATTTCGTATATCATTTCTATGTATTGTGAAGATTATGCTAGATATTTTACTGTTATTCTATCATTTCTAGCATTTCATTTCGGTTTTGCATATTTTATATATCTGGTATCTTTCATAACACATGTGTTACCGTGGTTCACCCCCTCCTGGGCTCTGTCCACAAATATCTAGCTCTCAAGTTCTTTATTATGGTTCAATAATATGTCATTCCATGCATGTTTACAATCTTATATCTTACTCCCTCCAACGAGATCCTCGATCCCTGTGAGGCTGACTAGATTGCACCAAGATCCTTAGCCTTCGATCTAACCCATAAGATCAAGTTGCTCACTACCCCCTAGCTCACCAACTTACTGAGTAGTACAATTCTTACAAGTCTCTCTTCCTCGGTCTGTTTTGGGCTCTAAATATGTCCTAAAAACAACCTTAGTTTAACATTAATTTATCAATATGAGGATTTGTCTTTTATCTCAAGAATATCAACAAAGTCTATGCAGATAGCTTGTAGAGGTTAAAATCGTGTAGTTAAAGAAAATGTGAGTTTACCAACAATCAAGTTCCTCACACATTCATTACACTTATGAAACTAAGGTTTTACTGAACATGATTGAAATCTGATCTATAACGTACTTAAAAGCATGAATTGAATTGCTAAATTGATCCAATTAAGAACAAGAAATCTATGGAAAAGCTTAATAAACTGATGTATTAACGACTATCTAATCTGGTGAAAAGAAATAATTGAGTACTATAAATGAAGAAAATAACAATGAATGAAAGGAACAACAAATGCTAATTTAGTGGAAAGGAACAAAAAATACTAAATTAAGCGAAAGGGATCGCAAATGCTAATTTAAGTGAAAAGTAACAACAAATACTAAACTAATCAAAAGGGACAACAAATGCTAATATAAGCGAAAAGGAACTGTGCGTGTGAAAATGAGAGGAACTGTCAAACAGTAAGCTACAAGAAAATGGAATCTGAAACAACAATCGATAAAATTCACAATGAAGCATCTATCTTTTACAAGTGAACATCATGAAAGTATTAACACAGTCACACATTTATCTTAATTACCACAAAGGAGATTTAAACCATAAAACATGAATCAAATTGATACAATTATAGATTGTGACAGTAACTCCTTCAGACTGGGCCCTTGGTCCTCAGAAGTACTACTGCTAGAAACTCAGTATGCGAAAATGATGAAAACGTTCAAAGCCTTTATTAATTCCATAATTGTTCCAACATTTACAAAAGATGTTTGTGCAGAGCAATTTTGAGTTCCAAATGCTTGGATAAAATTCTCAAATGATCCTTTCCAGGATCCACTACCCTTTATATATTACAAAATATGGGTAAATTGAGCTATCCTGAGGATCGAGAGATCCTCAAGATCGCTATTACTATTTATGAAGTTTACAAAATAGAGAACCAATCTCTCCTGAAACTACATTGTGCCTGATATGTTTAACCTCCAATAGCTTATGTATCTCCAAAATCTCTTTGGATATCCTAGGTTTAGCATTATTTACCCATTCCTGTAACAAAATCAAATGATTCCAACCATATTTTAGAATTTATGGAATACAACTCAATAATATTTCTGGAAGACATTTTAATAATTTTCTATTCTATTTTATTCCTAAGTAACATAAAACTCAATTGAGATTATATCATAAATCAAGAGAATGAGGGGAATATTTGTAACTTTTCATAACCCAACATTACCCCTCGACTTACCTTCTTGCATTTCATCATGCAAGCTAAGTTTTTACATGTAAAGCAGTGATGTTGTAAGGAGGAAAAGTAGGTTCAGCAGGTGCCCTGAACCCATTCTTACGTTTGAGTTCTCCAAAAGTGGCATCTTCCCTCTTCTTATGAATTTGATAATATCTCTAGTAATCCTCTGGAGAAAACCAGATAATAGGGGGATTATATCTGCACCGAATCCAGGCAGATCCTTCTTCCTGTATCATTCTGACACACCTTTCTATTATGAAGGTGGCTGGAAAGAAATTTATGAACTTGAAGGGTTCCTTGATATTTACTTCATCTAGAGAGGCATCCCACCTTAACTTGGAGCCAACAAGAGATTCTTCTTTGAGTTCCCTAAAATATATCATCCCTGATCGTATGAACTGTTGGTGAATAGAACCTAAAGAGTATTTCACCCCTTCCCTTTTCATGAATGTCCTATGTCGCATGATGGCTGGAAATGATTTTGGTGGTTCTCCTCTGACCCAAAGATCTAACCCAATTTCTCTCTTCATGAAAGTTTTGTGGGATTTAGCCCACCTAACTTGATTTTTTGTGAAGGATAGAAATGATTGAAGTTATATATCTCCAATAAAAGTACCGGGGTTATCTCTACCATTGTCTTCCAAAATGAAGTTATGGAAGTATAATTCTCACATAAAATATTGTACTTTCTCTTCTTGCTCTCTAAAACATGAGACAAATTCAGAGATAGTGGTGAATTTAATCGGTTTACCTACTCAAATAAATTTCACCCTCAACAACAGGTAGCGTTCTAATAAAAAAAAAGTATAATTGGTAGCAGGAGTTCTACAATCTATTGCATCAGTGTAGACATCACAAATCTCTTTGATTTGCTCCAAAGCTTTTTCCAATTGGCCTTGTATTTTCTTTGTCTAACCTTGAGCCTTAGTCAGCTCAGTATAAGTTTCATTTCCCATTGCTAACATGGTTTTAAGTTGTTTAAAAAATATTTGGTGCTCTTCCACGGTCACCATTTCATCTTTGGTTTGAGTGTTTGAGTCAAGGCTTCCTGGGCTACCAGCTCTGCTTCTAGTCTATCAACGATGGCACTTTGATCCTACAATTGAGATGTCTCTTCAGTCTGACATCCTTCTTCTTTCATTGCTGGGACTACTGTCTAAGTTTTTGCATTTGTAGTCTCCAGAGGAGTGGGAATCACTTCCTCAGGTTGAGTAGTTTCTCCTCCTAGAATTCCTATTTGGGATTTTGTTTCATATGCTTCCAAATGAATCTCCTCTTCATTTTGAACAAGTACCCTTTCTGCTGCTGTAATCTCAGTGTAAAGTTCGACTTCTACTATCTCTTCAAGAATATGCAGTTCTGTCAGTGTTCCTACAAAAAAATTTTGGACTACCCTCCTAGAAAGATGATTCCTTCCCTATGCTCTATGTCTTTTGGTCTTCTTTCTTTCATGGGACTTGATGACTTTCTCTAGTTGTTTTCTTAGTTCGTTGATAATTTCCTTAAGATTTCCCACTTTCTTCTTTAACACTTTAATCCTTTTAACCCTTCTTTTTAACAACTTGTTCTCCTATTTTAACCTTCTAATTTTGCTGTGGCTTTTTCTTGATTTTTGTTTTTGTGGACTATTAGGGTTTTCCTTACCCTGATAAGTCAATAGTTGTTCTTCTATTTATTCTTCTTGCACTATCGGGATATTTACCTCAGTATGAGGTTCTTCTTGTGTTGTATCCTCTGGGAATGACATCTCATTGTCAGGGAAATACTCAACAGGTTTTGAAGAAGATTTTGATGCTTGGTATTCTTCTGTCCTTCTTGTTGTTGGAGAAATTTCTATTTTTGACACACTAGTTTAGTGGGAGTTAATTGACTAGTTCTATTTAGACTTTCTATTTTTACCATCACTATTATGCATGCATGCATTCCCAAGGAAAGTTAATTGCTTGATTTCTTTTCTTAATTATGGAATGCTTTTCCCTATATATGAGTGTATTCCACTCATTCATTGTATCGTATTGATCATGATCTATGTATCAATCATCAACTTATTGGAGTAGTGTGAATATATTTTCTCATTCTTCCATATTGAATCTCTCTTCCTTTCTTGATAATATTTGTTTGTACTTGCTTTAGCTAGATCTCCTGTGCAGGTTTCCATGAAACACTGACATGGTATCAGAGCTATGCTACTTGGAGCAAGCCAGACAAGCCAAAGAATAAGGAAAATTGGAGTTTCGGCGAGCTAAATCCATGGTCATAAATTTCAGCAGTTATTCCCCACAAAATATTACGTTTTTGAGGAAATGGCCCATTTTAAAAGTGAATCGTCCCATTTTGGAAGCATTTTTTCAACTGTTTGGCGAGATTCTTTACCATTTTCTCAGAAAGTGAGCCGCAAGATAGCCTCTTGAAACTGATACGAATCCATGGCCGTACCTTTCCACATTCATTGCTCTCAAAAATATTAATTTTGGGGGGAAACGACTCATTTAGAAAGTAAATCGGCCCATTTTGGAAGTGGGTTTTCAACCGTTTGGCGAAATTCCTCACCGTTTGCTCAGGAAATAAGTCGCAAGAGCATCTCCTGGAACTGATATGAATTTTTAATTTCTTAATTTTTCACTTGCAGATTGAGAGTAAATATTTAGGGGTTCTTGGAATCAGTGGGAGAGATGGATATGAAAACTATTATACATACAAGCTTGGTGGTAATCCTCACACCATACAATTATTTTGATTGGAATCCCAAGGAAGAATTCCAACTCAGAAGCAAAGGATTGTATAATTTGACGATGGCGACAAAAACATAACCTACATCAGTGATTGAGAAGATGAGATGGGCGAATTGTAAGGATGAGGCCACATGAATACTTCTTGAGTTAATCTGCACTGATCTGTGGTTTCAAGTTGCCGCATGCAATAATTCAAATGAGATATGGACCACCTTGGAAGGACTCTTTGGAAAGCAGGATGAGATGTGAGGTAATATGCTTGAGGTAGAGTTGAATACCTTAGACCCTAAAAGTTTTGATAATATAAAAGATTTCTTTACTAAATTTAAATATTTTCTGTTGAGCTTGGGTGAATGTGGTATTGACAAGTCTACACAAGAGAAACAACTTATTCTAACAATCTTGGCCAAGCTAGGACCAGAATACACTGTATATGTCTCCAATTTCCATTCTGGCAGATGTCTTTTTGGAACAAATTGGAAAATGCCTACATTGGATCAGTTCATTGAGTCTATTACACAAGCGTAGACAAAACTCATACATATGGGCCTCATGAAAGATCTCAAAGAAAAAGCACCCACCATGTAAGATGGAAAAGGGTCATTCAAACATAATAGGAAGGAGAGATATTCCAAATCCTTTAATGATTCTTCAGGTTCCAAAGACTCTTCAGTTTCCAAGAAGAAGAAAAAGGGAAAGCAGTGAACTTACTACAATAAACCGAATCATGAAGAATCCACATGCATGAAGAAACAAATCGATCTTATGGCACATGCACTTCAACAGAACAACCTTGGAAAATTCATTCCAGAGGGAGTCAAGAATCAGAAGGAAGAAGATCTTGCTCCTAAGAAAGGTAATCATCATGCTCTTATTGCAATTAATTACTCATTTAATTCATGGATCATAGATTCTGGTGAAACCCATCATATGACAGCGAAAGAGGAATTTTTCTCTTCCTTGAGTCCATGATCAAGACCCTCTATTCTCATGGGGGATGATACTCCAGTGGTAGTAGTAGGAGAAGGGAGAGTGGAACTACACAATGGAATTTTTGAGAATGTTTTACATGTTCCAAAGCTTTCTATGAATCTTCTCTCAGTTTATCAGATCACTCAGAAAGGAAAAAATGTTGAATTTACATCAGATTCAGTTTTAGTAATTGACATGCATGACAATTCCATCATTGCAATTGGTGAGGTGGATCACAAGTCAAGGTTGTATAAATTCACTAAGTTTTCTAATGATGACTCCTCTATTCTAATTACACATAAGGAGAGTACTTTGCATGCACCTCTAGTGAAACATGCATATACTCTTGTTCTTCCATCAGTTTCAGACATCAGAGATGATTCCATACACTCAGATTCTGTACATGGAAATAACCAGGTAGTACATCTAGATAAGAAGCCAATGCCAAAGAATCAGCAGATGCCCAAGAAGGCACATACCACACTTCAGGCAATAGACAACCTTGTAGATAATCCATTGGATTTGAGGAGGAATCGATCTCAACATGAGGATCCTTCTCATGTATTTTTATCTTCAGAACCTGTGATGCCCATGCATTGCTATATGGTTCAATCTACTAATCCACGTAACTACAATAGGGTTGTGGGAAATCCATTATGGAAAGAAGCCATGCAGAAGGAGTATGACTCACTCCTACATAACCAGACTTGGAATCTGGTTCCATGTCCATCAGAAAGGAATATTTTCAGGTGCAGATGGGTCCACAGGATTAAGAAGTACAAGGCTCGACATGTTGCCAAAGGACTTCATCATATCCATAAAGATTTCTACATCTTCACGATGAATTTCAATGAGCAGAAGTTTTAGACTTTGCAGGATCGTCTTGCAGTGAAGAACACAGTTGCCTAGCAACTGCCATTTTCTTCTTTTGATACATTATATTTTGAGGGGGGGTTTTGTTCCCATGTGGTTTTCCCTCGTTTATCACTTTTATTCAGTGTTCATTAGTTTCATTGTACATGAGTACCTAAAATGGCCTAGTATTCAGGACTCATTTTTACTCCATAGTGATGTTCAGGGGGGGTGTTGGAGAAATTTCTATTTTCAACACACTAGTTCAGTGGGAGTTAACTGACTAGTTCTATTTAGACTTTCTATTTTTACCATCACTATTATGCATGCATGCTTTCCTAAGGAAAGTTAACTACTTGATTTATTTTCTTAATTATGGAATGATTTTCCCTATATATGAGTGTATTCCACTCATTCATTGTATCATATTGATCATGATCTATGTATCAATCATCATCTCATTGGAGTAGTGTGAATATATTTTCTCATTCTTCCATATTGAATCTCTCTTCCTTTCTTGATAATATTTGTTTGTACTTGCTTTAGCTAGATATCTTGTGTAGGTTTCCATGAAACATTGACACTTGTGTCTGTGTCAATTGAGGTCCCTTGACTCCCTAGAACCTGGGCTATCTCTACCTCATAGATTTTCAGGAACTATTCTGTGAGTTGTCCCAGTACTGGTTGGGCATCTTCCTGAATGTTTCCTTATGGGGTTTGGTCTGTCTCTTCAATCTCCTGGACATCTTCCTGTAAGGGATGCTCTATCTACGTTATGTCTTGGATTTCTTCAGGCCGTTTTGTCATTTCCTAGATTTCTGACTGTTCTGTTATTTCCTGAATTTCTTCCAGCTGTTTTTTCTGTCTGCTTCTTCTTCTCCTCTCAATGGGGGTTTTAGGAGAAACAATTTCTCTTTTTATTTTTCTCGTTGAAGCCTCTACTTGTGAAGTTTGAGTCTCTAATAATTGGATGAGGTGTGCCTTGACTTCATATTGAGGAGGTGGAACTTCCATTTGGGCATTGGCTTCCCTTTCCTGTGCTACTTCAATTCCCTGGGTTGGGTCTTCATGATGTAATTATGGTTGTTCTAATTGTATAGATCTATTGGAATTAATAAGATCACCCCAGGTTATTTGGGTTTGAATCAAGGCTTTATTTACTATCAATTTTACCAATCCATGGTGGCTAATGGTGGTAACGAGACATTTTTCCTTCTGTGTTCTTATGGTGACCTCATGTAACATAACATTTAGAAAAAAAGGTAAATTGATCACTAACTGTTGTTTGAGTGTTGTTAGTAGTTTGAGGTGGTGTGGCCGGATCACATCATACCTTTTATCACAGGTGATATACCTCTGTATGACACCTGCTAGTTCTTTCCAGGGTTCGCTGAGCATGCTGGGGTTAAGTCCCTTTCCCTTTTTATCTAATTCCTCTCCAGGGTCTACGAAGGATTCTACAGCTTCTTTGAGCATTGTATATATTCTAGTCCATTGTATGCTTGTGTTAGGAAGGCCTGTAAACTCTGCTACGATTTCTTGAGTGAATGGAATTTGTATATATCGAACCATGGAGGTTTCTCCCTGCAAGTTCTTGAAGAATTCAATCGTGATGTCTGTATCATATCCTTGTAACCGATTGAAGTACTCCATCCACCCCAGATGGTGTAGGATTTCTCTTGCATTCTCTATTACCTGTAGTAATGTTGATTCATGTCGCACACTTCAACCTCCCATATTTCTGTAAACAGGATGAATAACACTCCTTGTTGTAGCTTAACTCAACCAGTATTTCAAACAACATAAATAACAAATATAGAACAACATTGTGTATATGTAAAAATGCAATTTTTTTCTTATTTAATACACTTATTGAAATCTATCGGCAAACGTGTTGAGCATCTTCCCCCCATAAATGGAAAGGTTGACCTAAACCGTCACATTTACGAGTGTAATAATGGTGGGGAGTTCCCGCGAGGTGTGATTGTTATGCCATCACTGCCGCTGGAAAAGACAATCATTAATAATTTTTCAAAAATCACTTTAATGGTATTTATGATAATCATCACTTTGTGTGGGAAATTCGAATTGTCATACCTAAGTTAGAAACCTTTTGAGGAAAAAAGATTCTGAAAGATTTTAAATTTGTTCACATGTTTAAAATTTTCCACATATCATAACATTGTTACTTTCCCTTTTTATTGGATATATCTAGAATGATAGCCTCATTGTTTAGAAAACGAAATCTAAGAACACACTAAAACTTGGTGTATGTAAGGTAAAATTCGATACCATAGGCAAAGCCACTACTGCAAGAAGGTTTCTATAGCCTCGTGAGGGTTTTATTTTAACCCATAAATGAGCCTGTATCCTTAATAAATAGTTTGAATTGTCTTTTTCCAAGAAGACCATTACCTTGGTTTGGCGGCCAGATGATGATAATTCCACTCACTAGATTGTAACCTAAGTGAACAAGTCGGATCATGATGAGACCTCTTGTCCTTTGACAAAAAAAATGCCAAAGGCCATTGCCCTGGTGTGGTAGCCATAGTGGGAATGTCACCTATGTTATTATATGATGATCATGGTAGGTTGGCTCTTGATGAGACCCCCTATTCTTTATGGAATAATTTTGTTAATATATATATATATATATATATATATATATATATATATATATATATATAAATCTCTATCAAGGGAGGCTCATATACTCCTTAAGAGTGAGGGATGGCATAAGAAGTGTAAGAATACAAAGTAAGAATGTATTTAAGATTCGTTATTATGGTATGAGATAAATTATCATTCAAGTATATGTGGATATATAGGGGAAATAAATGAATTATGGTGATTAATGAATTGTGAACAATTTTTAAGATGATTCAGAGAGATTGATCCAAAAATAGTTTACTAGGGTATGTTAAATGATCCACACCAAATGAAAAATTAGAACTAGTATTGATGAAAATGAATTAGTGAAGGTCATATCCAAAGGAGTGACTAATATAACAATGGCATGTTTTTGAGAGAGGAATAATAATAAGAAAGAATCATGAAGGGAACAACAATTGTTCCTTCAGAATGGACAACACTATTGAAAAAGGAACAAAAATTATTTATAAGGGAACAACAATGTGACAAAAGGAACAACAATCGTTATTTAGATGGACGATATTACTTACGAAGGGAACAACAATCGTTCTTTTCAAAGGAATGACAATGGTTTGCAAAGGAATCGGTGATCATGCGAAGGTAACAACAGTCATCGCTTTAAAAGGAATGGTAATCGTTTCATTTTTAAATGAACAACAATGATGATGTTCAAATTTTTACCCATCTGATTAAAACCCCCATAGACATTTTTGTTTTAGTGAATCTATAGTTGATTAGTCATAAACTAAATTCATTCAATTTCTATGGGTAAGTTTATGCAATAATCGACATATTGGATGGTCCATAAGCATGTTCATTTTCTTGAATATTTGCCGAGCAAAGTGAGACAGGAGCAAGGAACAGAAAAGAGTGTTAAATATATTCATTACAATCATCTTTTCTTGTTCATATTCTCTCAAGCAGGGATGATTTTAAGGATGGAATTCATTTTAAAATGTAGAAACCTTGGCAAATCTTACTAATCCTTCATATGCCAAGTATAAATGTTTGGCGATATTTTTGTAAAAATATTCAAATTTGTAAGGATTTTATAAAGTTTTTATAAAATTTTGGCGATTTTTAAGGTAAAATAATTTTATCCTATAGAATTTGGGCGAATCATTTTTAAAATAGCGAATCTCTTTTCTGCAAAAACCATGGAAAATTAGCCCATGAGCGAAATTTTTCCCCTAAAATCATCCCTGCTAAAAATCTATTATTGAACCCAAGCTATAGTTTAGGTTGAAGCTGTTTTTCTTTCCAAGGTCTAAAGGCCTTGGGTTATGGGTGGGATAAATAGTGGAAAATAAATGAATGTCACATCGGTAATCAAATTTTCATTGCTCACAAATCCCACCACTATGATAACCCATACCCTCAAAAGTAGAGCTAGATCAGGTAAATAAAATTGAGGGGAATAAATCAAGGGCCTATGCGACCTTGAATTCATGTCAGGTTCTCTCCTTTAGCATCATTTGATGACTAATTATATGTAATTCCATCCCAAGGTCACTTCACCTAGGGATTTCCTTAGAGATGACTCATATGAAGTATCTGGGATGTATACTAGTTGGAAACATTCCTAGTCGAAAAAATCTTGGTATAGTAAGGAAGAAGGAAATTTACTACTTTTGGGGGAACACACTGTCTTTGTCTAATATAAGAGCATATTTGTAAATAAAAAGCTATACTTATCATGAACTATACTAAAATCACTACTAGGAGAAGCTTATGCTTAAGAAGCATCCACAACTCATGCTAACTGCTACAGTTAATGAAGTAGTTTAGATTGCTGGTGAAAGTTGAAAATTCAAATGCTCCATCCATGGAGAGATCTAACTTCAAATAATCACCAACATATATGATGCAGGAGCATCCACACCTCATCAAGTGAGCCAGCGCGTGGAGAAAGACAGCTGGACAAGCCAATAAACTTTTTTTTGAAATATACCTTCATATTTGTTGCGCCAAGTATTAATGGGTTAATGTAATGAAGCGCACTTATATTGTATTATAGATAGGAAGGAATTTATTAGTTTTAATGCTGTTAGATAGGAATTTATTGTAGAATTGATAGCTTCATATTTCGAGAGGGAAAACGGAATATAGGCACCCTCCTTTGTACATTGTATCATCATTCATTATCATACAGGAGCAAGAAGCAGAGCAGAGCAGAGAATTTGTGGAGAGCACCCATGTACAGATATTGAATTTATAGGAAAACTTTCATTCAATTCCATGGCTGTGATTATTCTCTGTGTGTTGTTGATATTATGATGTTGCATATTTTCTTCTTGTTATGCCTTTGTTTTATATGCTGTGTATGTGATTTCATGGTAGATTCGAAATCTGTGAGAGAGACGAGAATGAGTTTCAATTGTTTCTCTGTTTG
>JZKD02S1673541.1:114503-127242 GCA_000966675.3 Picea glauca
GCGATATTTTTGTAAAAATATTCAAATTTTTAAGGATTTTATATATATTTTATAAAATTTTGGTGATTTTTAAGGTAAAATAATTTTATCCTATAGAATTTTATCTTACAGCTATGTGCTCCAAGGCGGACATGCATGCTTCATCGAACTCGTTGAGCTACTGTAGGTGTTGTTTATGTGCCTCTATAAGATCCAGTCCAATTTCTTGGGCCATCCTTAGAGTCTTGATCTCAAACTCAATTGGAAAAATAGGTTCTTTACCATAGACTAAGTGATAAGGAGAGTAGTCAGTGGTGTTATTCCATGTTGTGTGATAAGCCCATAGGAAATTTGGAAGCCCAGTTGCCCAATTCTGTTGGTTTGTTGAGACGATTTTTGTCAAAATTGTCTCCAAGACTTTATTGGTGCTTTCTACTTGTCCGTTTTCCTATGGGTGGTATGGAGAAGTAACTTTGTGTTTAATATGATAATTGTTAAGGGTGGTTGTGATTCTATGAGCTGTAAATTGTGACCCCTCATCAGTGATTACTTCCCTGGGTAGTCCATAGCGAACAAATAATTTGAAAATAAATTTAATGACTACTTCCTCTGTTGCGTTTGGTAAGGCTTCTTCCTCTAACCATTTGGTCATGTAGTTCGTCACAACTAGAATATAGGCCTTATGATTTGACTTCAGATTGAAGGGGCCAATGAAGTCTAGTGCCCATCTCTTGAATGGTTCTATGACTACTTGTGATTTTAGGGGCATTTCATTAGCCTGACTTGGTTTATCCATCTGTTGACAACTGTCGCAAGACTGAACATATTTCTTCGCATATTTGAATATTGAGGACCAATAATAGCCCATGTGTAAAATCTTATGTCCAGTCCCGTGATCTACAAAATGCCCACCACAGGGATCATCATGTCCCACCTTCAGTATGTCATATATTTCATCATCTCAGAGACATATGCGGACCTGGAGATCATCCCCTGTATGGAAAATATATCCATTGATCTAGGTGAATCGTGCACTATGCTGGACAATAAATTTTATTTCTCTTGATGACAGATGTGCTGGTAGTTTCACTGTTGCCTGATAATTTTCCACATCAACGTACCAAGGTGGATTAGTAGTGACAACAAACATATGCTCGTCTAGAAATTGCTATTCAACCGTCAAGGAATCATCTATTTTGGTTATGTGGGATAGGAATTCTGCAACAAGATTTTCTCTTCCAGGTCAGACTTTGATGGTCATGTCAAATTCCAGCAATAATAATAACCACCGAGTGACCTGTCCATTAGTAATAGGTTTATTAGCTAGATATTTAATGGCATAATGATCATTATACAAAATAACTGGATAGCCTGTTATTTAATGAGGAAATTTATTGATGGAATGTATAACAACTAAAAATTCTTTTTCTGTTACTGTATAATTAGATTCAGCAAGAGTGAGATTCTTGCTGATAAAATAAATAGAATAGGGTTTCTTGTCTTCTTCCTATCCAAGGACAATGCCTATGGCGATATCCGATGCATCTGTGGATATGTGAAATGGTATTTTCCAGTTTGGTCCTCTCAGCACCAGTGTTGTTGAAATCAACCTTTTGAGTCTTTTGAATGCCACATCACACTTGTCAGTCCACTGAAATTCAACATTACCAGTCAAAGCATGTAAAGGTGAAACAGTTCTTGCAAAATTTTCCATAAATTTGCGATAGTATCCTGAAGCGTCAAGGAAACTACGTACCTCAGTTTGTGTACGTGGTGTAGGTAGATTAAGTATTACCTCTATTTTTGCTGGGTCTACCCTAATTCCATCTACAGAAATATAATTTCCTAGTACAACACCTTCAGTCATCATCATATGACATTTTTCATGACTTAAACATAACCTGGTAGCAATGCATCATTCGAGTACCTTCTCCAGATAGTCTAGAGCTTGATCAAAGTCATCACCATAAGGAGTGAAATCATCCATGTAAACTTCAAGCCCTTCACTAATCAGATCAGAAAATATTCTTAGAATGGCCCTCTGAAATGTGGTTGGGGCATTACATAATCCAAAGGGAAATACTCTTTATGTAAAGGTACCCCAGGTGCACGTAAATGTAGTTTTATCTTGATCTTCCAGGGAAATCTGGATCTGATTATATCCACTAAAACCATCTAGTAAAGAATTTTTTTTTTCCTGCTAAGGTATCCAAGAACTGATCAATGAAAGGTAGGGGGAAGTGGTCTTTCTGGGTGGCTTTGTTGAGTTCTCTGTAGTCTATACAAATTCACCATTTCCCATTCTTCTTGGGAATGACCACTAATGGGGAAACCCACTGAGTATCTGAGATAGGATATATAAAATCTATGTCCAACATATTTTTTAATTCTTCTTTGACAATGTCCTTGAGGTGGGGATTAAATATTATTTGGGGTTGTCGGATAGGTCAGGCATATTTCTAAATATAAATATGGTGCATCCAGAGTTGAGGATGAATAAATTTCATGTCGAAATACTCCCAGGCAAAAGCTTGCTAATATTTAGAAAGGTTTTGAATATGTTTTTGTTGTTGTTTCTCATCTAAATTGGTGCTGACATTCAAAGAATTCCCTAGTGCAATCTCAAATGATTTTTTGTTATGAACAACGGTAGTCAAGATTTTTTGTTCCATCAAATCTTCCAGGGAGTCTCCCTGCGCTTCACAATCTAGAACATCTTTGAGCATTTGGAATGTTGGGTTATTTACAATGGCTAGGATATTGATGAAACCAATGATCATGTCATCCTCTAATTGGTTCTTGAGTCTAAGATATTCTTCCAGTGTGAGAGGGGATCATAGATCCTTTTCTGGATATCTTGGTGGTGGCAGCTATGGATGTATGATAGTTGGGCTTGGCTTGGATGGAGGATATAGGATGAGGTTCTTCGTAACACCTCCTCTAGAAATTGTCATATTACTGATATGACATCCTATGTATGCATCTAGTTTTGTGAGCCATGGTATTCCTAGTATTAATGGATGCCCTTCGAGCCCACTTCTTGGGTTGATGATGAGGAAATCTACTAGATATTCCAAAGAGTTGACTGAAACTATTATATCGGGTAATGTACCAACCGGTTTAACCATTGATCGATCAACTAATTGTAAAATAATTGGGGTAGGTTTGAAGGAGTCGAAACTCAGGGTGTTGCAGGTTTCCATGGTCAAAATGTTGATGGCTGCCCCCAAATCTACTAGTGTATTTGGAAAAGAACAACCTTGAATTTGAGCTGTTACTATGGGGTTCCCCCAGTCTGCATATTTGACTGGTTCTTGTCTCCCTAAAATCAGATTAGACAAGGATTCTACCACATGAACAATTGATGATGAATTTTTGAATTTCCTAACAGGCTTCCTTCCACATAATTCTTTGTTTGTCTTTTCATAAATCATGATGTCTTGCAGAGCCTGTAGGAGTGGGATTTTGACATATAAATTCTTGAGTTCCCCTACAATGTTGAAGTTTGGATACACAACAGGGTTTTATATCATCAACCCTTTGGGGAATGGGGGAGGACGAGTTACATCCTTATCAGGATCATGTGGTTTGACTATGTTTCCCCCCTGCTCTGTTTCTTTCATTATGACCACAGTCAAGGGTGTTATTGTTGGTTGTATGTTATTTTCATTCTCCTACTCTTGGGATGTGTTAATTTCTTCAGGAGAGATTATGCACCCTGATCTCAACCGGAGTTCATTGCACCCTACCGAGTTGATTTACCCTTCCACATTCTCCATAATTTGGACGAGTTGGGCTGGTCTATTATTAGGATTTGGGTGAGGTTGGGCTAGTAATTGAGGGAGTAATTGTGATTGAGGGTTTTGGGGTAGTTGGAGTGGATCTTGCAAAGTGGGTTGGGTTTGAGGGGCCATATCCATGGGTTGATTTCTCATTCCCATGGGGCGCTGCCAATTCTAGTTCCAATTTGGGTTTTGGGTAGCTGTGTTGGACCACTGTGAAGGGTTGGGGTTGTTGTTTGAGTTTTTCTAGGATGAGGTAGGCTATTGTGAGTTACGCCAGGTGGAATTTGCAGTTGGTTGATTCTGCCAAATGGGGTTTGCAGCTGGTTGGTTTGGCCAAGTGGGATTTGTAGCTAGATAATGTTGGCACTGCCAAGTGGGTTTAGCAAATGGTTGGCCCTACCATGTGTTTCCATAATTTTGATGTTGATTATACTATCCAGAAAAGAGAGAAGAAGGATCTTGTAGTGTACCTAGAGGTCGGGCCTACCATTGGTGATGCTGAGCCATCAAATATAGTGGTTATGTTTCCTCTTCCACTTCTCTGAAGATAGATTTTAATCCTGGGAACGATGGAAATTGATCTGTTGTGTGGTATTTAGCACAAATAGCACACATCCAAACCACATCCAATGGACATTCCCTTGGACCATGTTTTTTTTTGCATCAATGAAAAAATATGGCCAAGTTTTGTTCTTCTTTTGTTTGCTTCAATTTGGCCTACAATACATCCAATTGTGTAGTCAGAGTGCTCACAATATCAGTTTTGAAATTTTCTAATAGATTACCGACTTCTTCTCAGGTGATGCCTCCACTGGTAATATTACTATTTCTGGTGAGGGGAGTTCACATCCCTGACCTGGTCCATGTACTTCCACGTGAGCACTTGATGCACAAATAAACAATGTTATCATAAGTTTCTTGATATATATCACACTTCCCCATTAAATTCAATGTTTCTACCCATTCATCTTTCATTCCCTTTATCAAAGTGGCTTTGATCACTTCACCTGGTAATGTGCCATCAGGGGATCTTTGCAGATTGTATTGGAACCTTTCAACATATTCTTCTAATGTCTCGTTTTCTTTTGCAATCATTTGAAAGATTTCATATTTTAGATCCTTGGTTTTACAATAATGTTGATATTTTTTCAAGAAGGCTTGTTTCATCTGATCCCATGAGTTTATAGTTCCACCTCCTAGTCCCATAAACCAACATAGAGCTTCCCCTTTCAAATTCAAAGGGAACAAATTTAGTTTTTGGGGTTCAGAGGTGTAATCATAACCCCAACATAGGACATTAAATTAGAATAAGAATGCATCTGGGTATTCTGAAATCAATCCATGAAAGGTTGGCAGATTCTGCAGGGGAATTTCTTTCATAGGGGCATTGGCAACTTGATCAACTATCAGATAATCCAACGTGGAGGTTTGGGGCCGTTGTTTATTTTTTTGTGCCATTTGGTCAAATATATGCCAATAATATTCAAAAATTTCTTGGCTTGGGTGCTCTTTTGATTGATTACTCGACTCCCTAGGGGATTTAGTTGCGCTACCTCTGTCTGGGATTTCAGGTATGCCTTCTCCTTTCATAGGATATTCAGTATCAAGTGGTGGTGCTAGGTTTTCCTTAGAAACCCCGCTGGATTTCCTTTCTCCTTCCTCCATATTAAAAGAATTTCCCTATTCTAAAGGGTCAAGAGGTGGAAGATCTGTACTTTGAAAAATTTACTTAGTCCCTCCAGTTTTGCTGTGAACCTCAAAATGGGTTGTAGTTGGTTAAAATGTTGCCTGAGGGATTCAGGTGGAGCCTCTCCTGGGTCCAACTAAAGCTTGATATTCATCTTTTCAGATGATGTCGTCTATGAAAGTGTTTCTCCTAGGGAGTACCGAGCACTGGGCTTTGGTAGTTTTTGGTGGGGGTTTTGGTTTTTCATGTTCTTTCTTTTTAGTCATACACACTTTACACAAAGAAAACTCTAAACACCTATACAATCTCTATATATCAGCTTGGGGTAGGCACTGACAAAAGAAATTTACTTATTGTCTGCGTAGGTTCTTACCTTCTGTCTTCAATACATCATCCTCTAGAGACATAACCTATCCTATCTTTGACACTCTCCCCGACAACGATGCCAAAATGTTGTTCTCTAAAGATATCCTAAAAAAAAACTTAGTTTAACATTAATTTATCAACCCGAGGATTCATCTTTTATCTCAAGAATATCAACAAAGTCTATGCAGATAGCTCATAGAGGTTAAAATCACGTAGTTAAAAAAAATCTGAGTTTATCTACAATCAAGTTCCTCACACATTCATTACACTTCTGAAACTAAGGTTTTACTGAACATGATTGAAATATGATCTATAATGTATTTAAAATCATGAATTGAATTGCTAAATTTATCTAATTAAGAACAAGAATTGAATCTATCGAAAAGCTTAATAAACTGATCTATTGACGACTATCTAATCTACTGGAAAGAAATAACTAAGTATTGTAAATTGTGAAAAGAACAATTAATGAAAGGAAGAAAAAATGCTAATTTAGCAGAAAGGAACAACAAATACTAAATTAAGAGAAAGGGACAACAAATGTTAATTTAAGTGAAAAGGAACAACAAATACTAAACTAAGCGAAAGGGACAACAAATGCTAATTTAAGCAAAAAGGAGCAACGCGTGTGAAAATGAGAGGAACTGTCAAGCAGTAAACTACAACAAAATATAATCTGGAACAACAATCAATAACATTCAAAATGAAGCATCTATATTTTACAAGCAAACAACATGAAAGTATTAACACACTCACACATTTATCTTAATTACCACAAAGGAGATTTAAACCATAAAACAAGAATCAAATTGATACAATTACAGGTTGAGATAGTAACTCCTTCAGACCGGGCCCTTGGTCCTTAGAAGTACCGCTGCTAGAAACTCAGTATGCGAAAATGATGAAAACGTTCAAAGCCTTTATTAATTCCATAATTGATCCAACATTTACAAAATCTATTTGTGCAGATCAATTTTGAGTTTTAAATGCTTGGATACAATTCTTAGATGATCCTTTCTAGGATCCACTACCCTTTATATATTACAAAATATGGGTAAATTGAGCTATCCTGAGGATCGAGAGATCCTCAAGATCGTTATTACTATTTATGAAGTTTGCAAAATAGAGAACCAATCTCTCTTGAAGTTTCTTTGCGACTAATATCTTTAACCTCCAATAGCTTACGTATCTCCAAAATCTCTTTCGATATCGTGGGTTTATCAATATTTACCCATTCCTGTAACAAAATCAAACGATTCCAACCATATTTTAGAATTTATGGAATACAACTCAATAATATTTCTGGAAGACATTTTAATCATTTTCTATTATATTTTATTCCTAAGTAATAGAAAATTCAATCGAGATTATATCATAAATCATGAGAATGAGGGGAATATTTCTACATTTTCATAACCCAATAGTTTTCCCCCTTCTTCCTCTAAGTACTACCTATTTATTTTTTTGGCTCATCAACCATTACAATAGATTACAAAAAACCTAACCATAACATCTCTATGTCTTCCTTGATGCATGCCTTGCCTGCTTCCCTTACACATGCTACTTTTCCTTCCAATTGTCCTTTCCTCCCTTTATGCTTCTCTTCCCAAAAATAGCCTTTTCTCTTGACTAGGTCTGCATCCAACATGGGGCATATGAATATGTAAGGAACCCAAAAATACTAAAGTTCCCAACCTCAGGCTTCTTCCCAGAGAAAGCCTCCTCAAGAATCTTATCCCCCAATGCTCTGTGTTGACTCCTGTTCTGTAGATAAACTGCAATGTAACATGCCTCAACCCAAAGAAAGAGTGGCGGGCCCTAATCATGCAACATGGCTCTCACAACCCCAACTATGGCCTTGTTCTTCCTCCCAGCAACCCTATTTTGTTGTGGGTTGTAACGAAAAATCATCTCCCTCTTGATTCCCTCTCCTATACATAAGTAATTAAACTCCTTGGAGGTATATTCACACCCATTATCTGTCCTCAGTACTATGATTTTCCTCCCAATTTGGTTATGCACAAGAGCTTTGAACTCTTGGAACTGATTGAAGACTCGTCCTTTGGTATTCATGAATAAAATCCAAGACTTTCGAGAGAATTCATCAATGAATATGACATAATACAAATACGCACTCAAAGATGTAGAAGACATAGGACCACATACATCAGAATGAATAAGATCAAGTATACTCGTTGCTCTGTTGTCACTGCTTGGAGAAGTTGTCTTCATGTACTTTCCCAAAGAAAATACATTGCACAAATTCTGGTGCTTTGTACTGAACTCTGGCACTCGAGTCACAATATCCCTCAGTATCCTTAAAGCCCCATGATGCAAATGGGCCATCCTCCTATGCCATAGCTCACAAATATCACTGCTTCTCGTAGCATGATACAATGCACTAACTGGCTGATAAATGATCTTGTACAACTTCTCATGTTGAGTCCCAATCACTTTGGTCGAAATGATACTGGACCCGTTGGGAAACAGGAGCACTTGTTCATCACAAAAAAACACTTCATATCCCCTCTCCTCAATAGTGGAAACTAAAATCAAGCTCTTATTCAAGCCAGGGACATATAGGACATCTCTCAACAACATGGGAGGTTGAGACTCCCTTTGAAATGATACTGTCCCACTACCAACTTCCTTGACCACTCGATCATCTCCAAGCATTACCTCAATATCACCAATCTATGTAAGATCTATCAAACGAACACCTGTCATATGGTGGGAGGCACCACTATCAATATACCAAACATTGGAATGTGTGTCTCTAGTGTAAATACACACCACTAAATAAACCTCCTTCTTGAACCTGGTGGAAAAATACTCCACCTCTGTTGAAGATGACGTATGCTTCTTCTTATTATTAAGGCATTGTCCCGCATAGTGCCCAAACTTGTGGCATAAAAAGAACTTGTCTTTTCTCATGTCATTCTTTCCTTCACCCTTTGGATTTTTGCCTCCCTTGGAAACCTTCTTGAACTTCTTCTTGTTGTTAGCCATTCAATATCCAATGGTGGAGATTGAATTAAATGAGTGGCCAAGATTTAATTTATATTCACTCACCCACTTTACTTAAGTCATAAAGTCACTTTTAATTGATATCTCATGAATTAAATAACTAGGCTCCACATTAGGCATTTTCCAACCCCCTAGGCATATAGGTGGTGAGAAACACTTTCCTAGGTACTTTTTAATTATTTTTAACATATATATGCCTCCTAGATACTTGAGTAGCACATACAAGTTCTTGGAAGACATACCCAACATAAGGGCCATTATTAAGACTTGGTTGTGTACTCTTGAATGATCTGACCTTGTTTCTACCAAAAGTAATGCTAATATATCCCCTAGGCCTCTTCATAACCAATAGGGTAGAAATGGGACTTAATGAGCTTTTAAACACATCCCACTTAGTTACTGGGGGATCACCCTCTAGTGTAAGTGTCTCCATGTGAATTTACCACAAAGTTTGGGAATGCCCTTTTGACTTCAATCGAGTAAATGGAATATTTTTCTCTTTTTTCATGTTATGAACATTGAAATAAACTTCTAACAATTGTAACCATTGATTCAATTTAATAACATCAATCTCACCTTGGTAGGACTTGATGCCCACTTTTTCTCCACTTTAAACAAATATTTGGAAGAAATGATGAGACTGAAACTTGGTCAAGTCTCTCTTTCTTTGGACCCTTTTTCAACTCCTTTTCTAGGTATTCATTATCTCTACATTTCTCCTCTAATCCATATTTTGAGTTAGATCCACCAAACTCCTCAAAAGGTCCCAAGTTTTTCTCTAGAGATGCAATGAGGATGACCATGTTGTGAGTGATGTCAGAGATTTGTGCTTCCAATTTTGAAAATATCTATTATGACTCATACCATTGATTTTTATTATACTCATCTACCATGGTTAGGGTTCTTATGACTTGTCACCAATTTCTATATACTGCAACTTCGCTAAAAATCCCTAAATAAAATCACTCTGTTACTAATATGATCTGTAAAATTCCATGGATATTCCACTAGAATAGTTCATCGAAAAATATCTTATGATACTATGAAATATCTTATTTCATTGTGTTTCACTTAGATTCTAAATTTAATGTTACTAGTTTAATTCATGGAATACTAAATAAATTGAAATTGAAATGAAAGAGACAAACAAATAACACACATCCACACAATGAACACAAGATGTACCCTAGGAAAACCAAATATAGGAAATCCCAACTAGAAGGTGAGGCTTATGCTCTGCTCTTTTCTTCTTAGTTATGAAATTAAAATATAAATAAAGGGGCACTCAATACTATGGCTAATATGGCCACTATAGGATCTTCTACTTTTTTTTCTTCAATATCCCACTCTCAATGCTCTTCTCTCCCATGGAAAAATACTCAGTACAATAATAATGGAACCCTTTTATTTCCTAGTGGCCCAATATTTAACATAGGTTGATAATGTTAGTAACATATTTGACCTTGTCACCAATGTTGGGTTTTACAAGGATAAAAGGATGGGATTGGACAAGATAGAGGCAGATGGTGAGCCTCTAGAGCCTTTGGATAGAGAATTCTATCATACTTTGAGGCACATTAAAGAAAACATAAACACTTATGTGGCTTGGGTACCCAAGGAAATATTTTAGTGCTTGGGAGCTTATCAAAATAAAATCAGGGCCTATTGCACCCCCAAAAGGCTTAAGCACCTTTTAGCTAAGGGGCATATCACAAGACCAGATCCTAGGAACCAAGGACCAATGAATGTGTGGGCCCAATAATTGGATGACTACAAGTGCGATAGGTCTACTATGGGTGATCAACGTCGCATTGTAAAGATGCACGAGAGATAAGAGGTATAAGCAGTGTGACAATGGTTTTAGGAGACACATAACAAAGTGAATGGTCTCACCTGAAAAGATAATAGAAGGAAAAAACACCCTTGTTGTATTGTGATAGTGGTATTACAGTTTCAACCAACCACCTATTCACCCATTACAAAGAGCATACTTGTCTACTCACTCAATGCCACCTGAAGCCAACTCAACAGTCCACTAGGGACACTGAGAAAGTATTAGTGATAACATGACATGCCAATAGGGAACTCATTAGAGCCAATATGAGCCTGCTACCTATGTAAAAGGGTCCCACTGGGTATGCCTATTAACATATTGAGCCCAGTGACATGTATCTTGTTCCCTTGCCACATAAGTGCTAACATGGACCAATATGAAATTGCCATGTGTCTATGGGACCATGATGACATCCCTCAAGATTTCATGCTCTCTCTAAATTTTCAAAGGAATTATGCCGCAGGGAAGGTGGAATGTGGTCATAAAAGGAACAAAGTAAGGATATTTCAAATGGGTGTGGGATATAACAATGACGTGCCAAATCAATTGATAGATAAGAAAACATACAACATGAAATTTGGCCTCACATATCGGTGTCCTTGCCAATAAATATACCATTACATACAATTGATAAAGGATAAAGACGATTACCTCCACATGCACACCTAAGAAATCCATAGATCTCATAATATCACGTCGGGTGTAGAGAATTACTTCATTCCATTAGCTATCTCAACAAGCACATGTTGGGCCCTTATAAGAAGAAAGCCTCTTGATTAGAAAGAACCAATATGAAAGTAATTTAGTTATAAAGGTGAATTAATCAGATGTCAGATGTCATAGAAGATGACCCACTTGCCCAGTCTCACCCCCCAGGAGAGAAATACTAGCCATCCTGGCTACATATGTCTAGAGAGTGTGTTCTGTGATTTATGAGGGAAAGAATGTCCTTCTTTGTTCCTATCAATTCAAATTTAAGAGCAATGGGACAATTGGTAGTCCACCATATGGTGTAGTCACACCATTCGACCAATGCTCTATAGAATCTTGAGGAAGAGAATTCAAAGAGTTGGTCAATGGTTCTCTGCATTGATGAGTAGTGGTGCTTTAGAGGAAATAATTAAACGTCCTTCCATATAGCCAAGGACCTTAACTATTCAAAGGTTGAGCATGTCCAGTGAAACAGTTAGATGTCCAATTGAGTCATCTAGAAAAATCCATACATAAGCTCAATTGGAAAAATAGAACACTCCCCCACAACAAAATCAACATGTTTACTCTAGTGGTAAAAATAGTTTTTACGTGGTAAAATCAATTGGAAAACTAGAGGTGGTATCAAGAAACTAAAAAGTTGTATCTAGTTTCAAGAAGCAATATTGGGTTAAATGAATGGTTTTCTCACAAATGGAGACGTCTATAAAGAAATATAAGGAACTCATTCTTACGTTTGACACTTTTGGGAATTTAATAGGCTCTTACAACTAAAACCGTTTCATTAGAAACCACAAGCATATACATCTAGCACAAGTAGAAAGAACCAAAATATTCATCCAGTGCGTTATGCTTTAGTCTATAATTATTCCTCTTTTTGTGTACATGTTCTTAGAAATACATCCCTCTAATTTTGCTTCTTGTATCGGATCCCATTAGTAAAATCTCAAGAAATAGGTAATGCAACATATTCAGTGTTACTGTGTGGTGTATAGCCATGGAATATAAGTGATTTCCTCTTAACAAATGACCATTTCTTGTCATTTATGTACATATTTGAATGATATTCATAGGTGTTCATTTTATAAGAAGCTACAAGAGCCATTCTCCTAGAGGATGGCTAAGACCCTAGATGAGGTCTAGAGCCCCCAGTGCACTCCTGGGGTACTTGGTCTGGGACCAAACAGTCAGTGCCATGGAAAAAGACCCTTATGAGGGCCCCCAATATACGACTAGGGTTCTTGGTGAATAACCAAGCAGTAAAGACCCCTGAGAGGGCCCCCAGTATATGACTGGGGTTCTTGGTCTAGGACCAAGCAGTTAAAGCCCCTAGATAAGCCTAGGGCCCCT
>JZKD02S1673541.1:127292-150090 GCA_000966675.3 Picea glauca
TTGGTTTGGGGTTTTGTTGTCTTATTCAAGGGTTAAAATTAAAGTTAATTTTAAATGTTTATTATCACATGTTTAAATTTAAATTTAAACATGTGATTTTAATTTGTTTTAATATAACCCTTGACCTAGCCTAAATACTATAAATTAAACCCCCCCCCTCACCTTTCACTCATCTATATTTCTTCTGAGCTAGCGCTGATCTCTTTCTCTGTAGTTGTGGCCTTATTGTGTTTGTTGTGGGAGCGACCTCCTTGTATTTGCTGTGGCTGAAGCTGCAACCTCCTCTTGTATAGCAACAACCTCCTCTTGTGGTTGTTGTAGTTGTGGCCTCCTCTTGTGTAGCAGCGGCCTCCTCTTGTGGTTGTTGTAGTTGCGGCCTCCTCTTATGTAGCAGCGGCCTCCTCTTGTTATTGATGTGGATGTAGGTGCGGCCTCCCTTTCCAGATCCAACCTCTTTCATTGATTTCTATTTGAAGTAGCTGCTAGGTGCGGCTCCCTTCCTTGTTGCAGGGTTGGTGCTATGGGTAGCTGCGAGTCTCCTTGAGTGCAACCTATCCGTGTGTGAATAGTACATAAGGGTTTTTAGCCTCTTTCTTTGTCTGCTGTGTGTGGGGAGACTTCCATTCTGCAGCCCTCTTACTAGGGTAATCTTGTGGGGTGCCATTTGTTGAAGCATACCTAACAGTTCAGTTTTGTTCTCTGCTGAGATAAGGGTTTATACACAGTCCAGTTTTCAATTCTAAAGTCTCTTGGTGTAAGGGTTTTACTATGTGAGGGTTTGGGCATTTATAAACTCTGTTGGGATTGGGTTTTCCTTCTTGTGGCCCTTTTTCTTGGTGGCAAGAAAACTTCTTCATTCTTTGGCATGCGATCCATAAGAGATCTATGAACTAAACCTTTGTCTGAGCATATAAAAGGGTCCTACATCTTCTATGGTTATTTGTTCTTCTTCAAGGTAAGGTTGTTGTACCAGGTATGTATCTTACTCATCTCTTTTAGATTTGGTTTTGATTTTACTACAGAACTGTTTAACCTAGTTGGCGTTGAGTAGATATGAAGAAATGCTTTGAATTTATAAGTTATTCAATTGAGTAATGATCAGATTAAGTTGTTAGATCTGCAATCTTTTTATAGCCTTATTGATCTATTGTATCTTTTAGATCTGTTCACTGTTACTATATAGCAGAGTACTATTTCCTTAGATCTGAGTTTCTATTTCATATTAGATCAAAGTTTCCTCTATAAGTTTATTGCTGTCTTTCATAGATCTACATTCTATGTGTTCTATCTCTGTTGAGTTATAAATCTAGCTGTTTTGATCACTGAAATTAAAAGACACTACTGTTATGCAAATTTACCCTAATTCTAACATGGAATCAGAGCTAAGGGTGTAAATAGAGCTCAAAGAATCTAACTTGAGACTACACAGATCCACTTTATTAGGGTTGTTTTGCAAATTATAGTCATCTAATCTAGCACAGATTCAAACATGTCTTCCTTATTAGTCAAAGATGAAGACAGACTTGTAGGGGAAACAAACTTGAATGCCTGGAAATATAGAATAATAAACATACTTGAAGAAAATAATCTAGAGGACTATATCACTAGAGAGATTGAAGAACCTACTTCAAACACAACTAGGGCAGCATATAAGAGGAAACAAACCAAGGCTAAAAGGATCATCTATGATTCCATCAAAGACAACATGATGCCTTTAATTGGTCATTTGAGGACTTCCAAAGAGTTCTTCGATGCCTTGGAAAATCTCTATGAGAAGAAGGCACCTACTCATAAAAGAATCTTGAAGAAACAGTTACATACTTTGAAAATGGGAAAGGATGATATAGTTGCTACTTTCTTCTCCAAAATCTCTCAAACTAGAGATCAACTTATTGCAATAGGAGTCCCTGTAGATGATGATGACCTAGTTCAAACAACTATTGATGGACTTCCTGTTGCTTGGGGAGTTTTTCTTGCCTCCGTGAATGGAAGAGAATCTCAACCTAACTTTGAAAGGTTGTGGCATGACTGCTTGGAAGAGGAAGGAAGATTGAACAACAGAAATGACTATCCTATCCTACAAGATCATGCCCTAGCAGCAAAGGCCAAGAAATGGAAGAAGTTCCCGAAGTCAAAAGGAAAAGGTAAGAAACCCAAAGGTAAGCTCTCTCACTTGAATCCTCATCTATCTAAAGTAAAATGTTTTAATTGCAATAGGCTAGGACACTATGCAAAAGATTGCAGGAATCCTCCCTCTTAGCAGAAAAGAAAAGGAAGGTTTCAAGCCTCAGTTGCCACTGAAGAAGATAAACCCCAAGAAGAGCCTCAAAGAAGACAAACCAGGGCTACCACTAAAGAGAAATAACCATAGAAGGAATACTACCTTATCTCAGCTCTTTCCGGCTCTATCACCAAATCAGAGGAGATTTGGCTAATAGACAGTGGTGCTTCCAAACACATGATCGGCTTCAAACAAAACCTTGCAAATTATCAAGACAAGAAATTCAAAGCAAAGGTTGAACTAGGTGATGACGACACCTATGACATAAAAGGTTTTGGATCTACCTCCTTTCAGTTGCTCTCAGGTAATATCTTTCATATTGATGAAATTATTTATGTACCTGGTTTAAAGAAGAATTTAATTTATGTTCCAGTCTTAGAAAGTAAAGGTTATTCAGTAGCTTTTTCAAAGGGAAAAGCCCTCTTATGGTCCTCAAATGAAGATTTAAGTACTGCTATAACAATTGGAACTTGTGAGTGTGGATTGTACAAGCTTTCAGGTCAAGTCATTCAAGCTATGGTTCATGAGATGATCAATCCCCATGAGCTTTGGCACATGAGACTTGGATACATCAACTACAATGCACTCCCAAGTTTGCAAAATATGGTGATAGGTATGCCACTATTTTCTGTTGAGCATAATAGTCTCTGTAAAGGTTGTTCACTTGGTAAGAAAATAAAGAAACCTTATCCTCTCAGTAACAGAAAATCATATGGAATCTTAGACTTAATCCATTCTGATCTTTGTGGTCCTATGTCTGCACCCTCTATGAATGGTTGTATCTATTACATTATCTTTATTGATGATTGTTCACGTAAAACTTGGATTTACTTCTTAAATACTAAAGATGAATATTTTAGCAGATTTTAAGACTTCAAAAATCTTGTTGAAAATTAAATAGGAAGGCGCATCCGAGTTTTCAGAATAGACAATGGCAAAGAATTTGACTCCCTCAAATATGATGACCTCTGTCGAGATTCTAGAATTAAGAGGGAGCTGACCATGCCATACAACCCACAACAAAATGGTGTAGCTGAATGAAAGAATAGAACCATCTGTGAAGCAGCTAGGGCCATGATGCATGATCATAATTTGCCTCTATCTCTCTAGGCTGAGGCTGCCAGTACAACATTATACATACAGAATAGATGTCCTCAGAAATTCCTTGAAGCAAAAACTCCTGAAGAAGTTTTCACCGGGTGTAAACCCTCAGTTGAGCATCTAAGAATCTTTGGCAGTCCAGTTTACATACACATACCGAAAGAGAAGAGGACTAAACTAGAGCGATCTGGTAAGAAAGGAATTTTTGTGGGATACAATGAGACCTCAAAAGCATATAGAATTTACATCCTTGGACAAAATTTCATTGAAGTAAGCAGAGATGTGACATTTCATGAAGAAACAACTTTCTTTCAGGCCAGAGATCTTTTATGTGATATAGAGGAGAAGGAAGCTCCACCTCTTGATCCTTCTTCTCCAGATGAACAGAGGGAGGAAACCTCTAAGATTGTAGCAGATCCATCAAGATACTCTATTGAATTCCAATGGAGTTACCTGCTATCAAAAGGAAACCATCTTGGTGTCGAGAAATATTGAAAGAAGCAAAAAGGCACTCAGCTCTGAAGGGCACCTTCAGAGAAAGCAAGAAACCAGATAAGTACTCCGGTCTAATATCTCAATTAACTACTGTAATTGATTCTGAACCTTCCACCTTTGCTGATGCTTCCAAAAATCAAGTATGGAAGGATGCTATGAGCAAAGAATATTATTCTATTTTGAAGAATGATGTATAGATAGTAGTCCCTAGACCTCACAACAAATCTGAAGTGACTTCAAAATGACTTTATAAGATAAAGCATGCAGTAGATGGCAGCATTGAGAAGTACAAGGCAATATTTGTGGCTCATGGTTTCTCTCAGAAAGAAGGTATTAACTATGACAAAGTCTTTGCTCCAGTTGCCAGGTATTCTTCTATCAGAATCATCATTTCACTTGCAGCATTTTTTGGTTGGAAATTTCACTAGATGGACGTTAAGACTGCTTTTCTTAATGGTGAAGTTGAACAAGAGGTTTAAATTGAGCAGCCTGAAGGTTTCATAATACACAATAAAAGATCTCATGTATGTAAACTCAAGAAATATCTGTATAGGCTAAAACAAGCCCCAAGAGCTTGGTATGGTAGAATTGACAGCTTTCTACAAAGCCTTGGATTGTCCAAGAGCATAGCAGATCCAAATCTTTATGTAAAAAATCATTCAAAATCATCATGTTCTACTAGTCTTATATGTGGATGATTTGTTCCTCACTGGAGAGGAAACCTTGATAGCTCAGAATAAGAGGGATCTTTCTGAAGAATTTGAAATGAAAGATTTGGGCCTCATGCACTACTTTCTGGGCTTGGAAGTTTGGCAGAAACTAGGAGAGATCTTTCTCTCACAGAGTAAATATGCTATTGATATCCTTTGCAGATTTGGCATGATGGACTGTAAGTCCATTACTACTCCAATGATCTCCAACTTAAAGAAAATCCAATATCAAGTCACAGGCTTAGATCCAGAATACCCCACCTTGTATCGACAGATCATTGGATCCTTGATGTATCTTGTACATACGAGACCCGATATCTGCTATGCTGTAAATGCTCTTAGCCAGTTCATGTGTGAACATAAACATATACATATGGTTGCAGTAAAACATATTCTAAGATATGTTCAGGGGACTATGGCCTATGGTCTCAGATACACATCCAGTGGAGGTGTGATGCTTCATGGCTTTACAGATTCAGATTGGATGGGAAGTGATGTGGACTGGAAGAGAACTTCTGAATATTACTTCAATTTAGGTTCAGCTATGATTTCCTAGTCCAATAGGAAACATGTCTCCGTAGCCCAAAGCACTACAGAGGCAGAATACATTTCTGCTAGTGCTGCTAGTAGAGAAGCAATGTGGCTCAGGAAGCTACTTTCAGACTTATTTAGGTCAGAGATTGAACCCACAGTTATTCACTGTGACAATCAGAGCTGTATAAAGCTCACTGAGAACCTAGTTTTTCATGACATATCGAAACACATTGAGATGAGATATCATTATATCTGGGGCATGATTCAGAATAAATTTTTCAGCATCCAGTATGTTCCAACAACAGAATAGACAGTAGACATTTTTACCAAGCCACTGTCCTTGACAAAGTTTGTGTACTTTCGTGACAAGCTTGGTGTAGCTGAGAATGCCTCTCTTGCTGAGAGGGAGTGTTAAATTTATAAGAAGCTACGAGATCCATTCTCCTGGAGGATGTCTAAGACCCTAGACGAGATCTAGGGCCCCCAGTGCACTCCTGGGGTACTTGGTCTGGGACCAAACAGTCAGTGCCATGGCAAAAGACCCTTATGAGGGCCCCTAATATACGACTGGGGTTCTTGGTGAATAACCAAGCAGTAAATACCCCTAAGAGGGTCCCCAGTATACGACTGGGGTTCTTGGTCTAGGACCAAGTAGTTAAAGCCCCTAGATAAGCCTAGGGCCCTTGGAAAAGTCTAGGGTACCCATGCATATAGCATGGGTTGATCCTTGGTCTTTGACCTTGGTGGATAAGACCCCAGGAAAAGTTCTGGGGCTACTTGATTCTCTATCAAGTATTTGATGGTACATGACCTTCCTTGAAGAAGGGCATAACCAAATGAGGGATAAGCCCCATATGAAGTGATGATAAAGTAATAGGTTCACCAAGTGATATAAAGGAATGAGTAATGCCACCTTGCAAACCCTCCTTTACCCTTGCTTGATTGGTTTGGGGTTTTGTTGTCTTATTCAAGGGTTAAAATTAAAGTTAATTTTAAATGTTTATTATCACATGTTTAAATTTAAATTTAAACATGTGATTTTTAATTTGTTTTAATCTAACCCTTGACCTAGCCTAAATACTATAAATTAAACCCCCCCCTCACCTTTCACTCATCTATCTTTCTTGTGAGCTAGCGCCGATCTATTTCTCTGTAGCTGTGGCCTTATTGTGTTTGTTGTGGGAGTGGCCTCCTTGTATTTGTTGTGGTTGAAGCTGCGGCCTCCTCTTGTGTAGCAACAACCTCCTCTTGTGGTTTCTTTAGCTACGGGCTCCTCTTGTGTAGCAGCGGCCTCCTCTTGTGGTTGTTGTAGCTACGACCTCCTCTTGTGTAGAAGCAACCTCCTCTTGTGGTTGCTATAGTAGCGGCCTCGTCTTGTGCTTGCTGTGGATGTAGGTGCAGCCTCCCTTTCCAGATCCAACCTCTTCCATTGACTGCTGTTTGAAGTAGCTGCTAGGTGTGGCTCGCTTCTTTGTTGCAAGGTTGGTGCTATGGGTAGCAACGAGTCTCCTTGAGTGTAGCCTATCTGTGTGTGAATAGTACGTAAGGGTTTTCAGCCTCTTTCTTTGTCTGTTGTGTGTGGAGAGACTTCTAGTCTGTGGCCCTGTTGCTAGGGTAGTCTTGTGGGGTGCCATTTGCTGAAGCATACCTAATAGTTCAGTTATGTTCTCTACTGAGATAAGGGTTCATACACAGTCCATTTTTCAGTTCTAAAGTCTCTTGGGGTAAGGGTTTTACTGTGTGAGGGTTTGGGCATTTATAACCTCTATTGGGATTGGGTTTTCCTTCCTGTGGCCCTTTTGCTTGGTGGCAAGAAAACTTCTTCATTCGTTGGCATGAGATCCATAAAGAGATCTATGAACTGAACCTTTGTCTGAGCATATAAAAGGGTCCTACATCTTCTATGGTTATTTGTTCTTCTTCAAGGTAAGGTTGTTGTACCAGGTATGTATCTCACTCATCTCTTTTAGATTTGGTTTTGATTTTACTACAGAACTGTTTAACCTAGTTGGTGTTGAGTAGATCTGAAGAAATGCTTTGAATTTATAAGTTATTATATTGAGTAATGATCAGATTAAGTTGTTAGATCTGAAATTTGTGTATAGCCTTATTGATCTATTGTATCTTTCAGATCTGTTCACTGTTACTATATAGCAGAGTACTATTTCCTTAGATTTGAGTTTCTATTTCATATTAGATCAGATTTTCTTCTATAAGTTTATTGTTGTCTTTCATAGATCTACATTCTATGTGTTCTATCTCTGTTGAGTTATAGATCTAGCTGTTTTGATCATTGAAATTAAAAGATACTACTATTATGCAAATTTACCCTAATTCTAACAATAGGGTACCTCCATTGTATTTGAATTTATGAAGATGTGTAAGTGTTTGAAGCATGTTTTATTGATATGTATACATGTGTTAGAACTATTGAATTATTAATTGATCAACATGTTATTCCATTTCCATAAGCTATAAGATTCATTCTTTGCAGTTCCTTATATTCTTATCTTGTCTTTCTTCTAATACACCACTTCACCCACTCTTGAATCTAAATTGTCTTAAACAATCGTGGACAAATTCCTCTCGGAGTTGATATTTTTTAATATATGAGATGATATTGTTTGAGGGATGAGAATTTTGAGAAAGCGAGAGAAACAACTTACCAAATCTTGCATAATTTTCCTTATTGCAAACATGTCTTTAAGACTCACATTGAATGTTATCCCCTGGGGTGCCTCAACATCGTTCCATTAACAATATGGAACATATCAAGGGATAACAAATAGTCGTATAGATTTATGGTTAGGGTTTTTTCATGCCTTAACCCCTGATTAATATTAGGGTTTTTGACCCTCTAAAATCTTCTTGAAAGTACAGATGTGACTAGCTCTACATGTGTGAGTAATAAAAGTTAACATGGCATCCACTCGATACCATGGTGGTCAACATGATAAGTCAACTTCTAGGAGGCATAACTTACACATATGAACTCCAATTTAGGTGATCTTCATGATATTGGAAAGATCTCAAAGTGTATAACAACATCAAAAGGATAAGAGCTATGCTCACAAAGATTTATCTTGAAAAATGACCATTTAAGGCATCAAATGGGATCCAAAATGTGTTGCAAAGACACTTATACTGAGAGGGGGGGGGGAATCAGTATAAGTCAACCTTTTTTTTTTTTTAATTCATCAACCATAAGAAAAAAATAACATATGAGATCTATTAACTACAAAACATGGAACACAAGATTTACACGGAAATCCTTTCATGAGAAAACCACAAAAAATATATTTATAATTATTTGTAGGCACCAACCTATTGTTACAAATATTTTTAGGCACCAATTCACTAGAGACACCAATCCACACTAGTACAAATCCTACCAGGAACCAACCTACTCTTACAGAGATTCCTAAACACCAATCTATTGGAGAAACCAATACCCATTGCTAAGCACCAACTTAGCAAGATGCACCAATCTCTTACAAAACCTTGTAGAAACCAATATGTTGGAGACACCAATCCTCACCACTAAGCACCAAATTAGAAAAATAAACTGATCTCTTACATATCTTCATAGAGACCAACCTACTAGAGACACCAATCCCCACCACTAACATCAACTTAGAAAGAGACACCAATATCTGAGTTGCACCAACATTCACCAAGTCTTCTTGCTATTTCTTCCTTAGCCAGGTCTACTCATTGATTCTTCCTTTACCAGGTCTAATCACTACTTATGAATTCACTAGGTTTTTCAGGACCAAGAATTAATACCTTTTGTCTTCATTATGATAATGTTTTGAGTCTATAAAATAAAAATTAATCGTCATATATGTTATTTCTCTCCCATCCTAACCATTTATTATACAAAGGTATAATGGATCATCTCTCTTATATTTTATTTTTTATATGATGAAATTATAATAGATATTTGTGTTTTTTTCTTTAGTAAAATTTAAAGTATGCTAACCATGAGTTTCAAGTATTATGCTCAAGAAAAATTATAGGTTGCATATTCCAAGGTTGAGATAGAAAGATGGAGGAGACCATATTTGAAGGAACCAAGTTGACCTTGCCAATGAACAACTGCACAAGGTGAGGAGAGAATATAGAGAGAATTTCGAGCAGTTCCATAGAATCTTGTTACATTTGAATTTCCTATTAGGGATACAAAGGGTACAACTCAAATGAAAAATATCCCACCTACTACTTTACCCTATTTCCATGGGTTTTGGGTGCTTTTGTTGTCATTTTTGGTCCACTCTTTTATGTGTACTGACCTTCTTAATGATAGGGAGTTTAGACCCAGGGTTTGTCCAGATCTTGCCCCAAAAAAACCCCAAATCACTAACATATCAATCCTTGACCAAGGCTGAGGAAAGTCTCACCTGAGATGAAGAGATGATCACATAGTTCATAAGGTCTTATGTCGAGGATGAAGGATTAAACATACTAAACATTACTGCAGTTGTAATCCATGTATCTTAGGTTTAATAATATATTTAGGACTAAGACTTGAAACAATACACACACACACACACACATTTAACTCATTCATAATAGACACAGATTAGATAAAAATTGCAATATTTTTATTATTGAGAGCATTCCATCATAACAAATATATACAGTGCACTAAACAACTACTTAGGATAGCCATAGAACTTCATATCATTACTATATAAAATAGTGGGAATACAACATAAAGTGCCATGTGCCCTTCCTTAGGATTTATATGGAACAAAGACACAAGAATATATTCAAAGCATCACAATATTACAACAGGCTCAGAGTGAGCTCAAGTCTTATAGCTAAGCTAACTCAAAAATATATGTCTGATTATCTCACGAGATAACTCATTGACTAGATAACCCATGTTCTGAGCCTATATATCCTTGTTATATATTTTTCCATTGGGGAGCATTGTCTCTTTATACTCTGCTCCACTTTCTTGTCTGATCCAAATTCCTCACACACTTCTGGTACCTGTCAATGCTCCACATAGACTCTCTACATCAGGGGAAATCTTAACTTCCTATCCAACTAATCTTCTGTCCACCCCACGTCTTCATATGTTGTGGGAAATAATCATTCTGGGAGATTTATCAATGATTCTTTTCTTGATTCTGATGGACATCCTCTTGGTTTCCAGCACAACTGACAAAACTCAGACTGACACTCACTTGGTAGTCTTTTTACTTGGTGTGCTTCTGAAAAAAATAGGTCTAATGCACACTCTATGGAATTCCTTGCACATTTCCTTCAGTGCACATAAAAATATGGAATGAGCACACACAAATTTGTTTATGCATGCACACAAAACTAGACCTAAAACTTTGGGTGCCAACATGTCCCCACCCCTATTATCCGGCTCATCCTCGAGCCATCTACTAAAGTTTAGATGATGAAAAGTTAGAGTAAGAGAAAATCATCATATGACGAAACAATTTGTTTGGATGGCTAGACCTAAGTAAGAGAAAATCATCATTTTAGTATGTAGGTGAAACTTGACTCATTCCCACAAATTATTGAGGAAGAACACATGGTATAAGATGAAGTTGGAGTTCATTTGGCCATACACTTTCTCTAGAACCTTTGTTGGTGTCGATAGAGGGGAATAAATGATTTTCTTAAAGCCGATAACCAAGCACCTAACACTAAAAAGAATTAAGGTTCCACCTAGAGATGGTATCCTTGTTTGCTTGTCTATTGAGATTAGGATGGCCAGGGAAAGCTAGTGGTCCAAGCCACTCTACCATAGGAGGTATGTGGATATATGTTATGAGGTGAGAGAAGGGAGCCTGGTAATGGTATATGCATATGCACAAGCCTCAGAGGTGTCAAGGGAGGAAGTGTATTGATGATGAAAGAAGAATCCCTTATCCATTAGCAAAGGGGATATAGCATGGAAAATGTTAGATGAATGGGCCCTCTTAATAAACAAAGGGGATAAAGCATGGAAACACATAGTAGTGGGAGAGAAGGTAAGTTAGTAGAATAGAGTTTCTACCTAATAGTTTTTGATATAAAGTTAATATTTGGAAGAAATAGAGTGTGGGAATGGGAGGGTATTGATGAGACAGGGAAGCACACATCCTAGAATGGTGGCAGAATTGGGCCATGAAAGTAGTGAAGGAGGGTGAAGTAGAAATGTGGGTGATGGGAAAACAAGACTAAGAATGGGACATGGAGAATTTTCTCCAAGGACTTGTTAAAGGAGAGTGGGTATTTATATCATGGAGACATGGAATATAGGGGGGGTGATTAATATGAATGGGGCAGAGGTCACAAACCAACAACTACTTAGAATATGGTGGCAGAAGGGTGAAACCAGAGAGATCCCATTGTTCATTTGATATCTTGATGATATGCCTTGCTAGCTTGATGATATGCCATGTGCATAAGTGTATTCACTAGGAAATTTGTTTGATAATCACATGAAGTGACCATCAGAACCTAGATATGTACTTATGGTACAAGGTTAATCATGCTTTAATATTCTGGGAATATGAGAAGGTTGTCCCACGATCCTATATGTATGTGTGATTGAATTCAGATGACAGTTGAGGAGGGGCGAAATTTCAAACTTCCCTAAGTGGTGAAAATGAAAGTTGTATTGAATGTTGAATCGGATTAAGCGTGATTCTATCAATAAACTGGATACAATGGTATTATTGATGATGTGTGATAATTCCTGGCAGAGTGATCAATGTGACCTACGACTCGCTTATGTCGCCAATAGTGAAAATTTGGTAACAATATTGGGGACCTAGTTGTACATATTCAATTTTTTTTGGCTAGGGGTGTCATGCACATGTTCTGTGCACCCCATCTTAATCCAAAATTTTATAAAGAATTTATTGTAGCATCCCCTAGTGGGTTGCGATGTAGTCCCATACTTGTTACTTCAATTAACTTTGGTGTGGGGGGGTTGGTATCATGACCGTTCAGTTCTTGCAGTAGCCATTGGTGAAAGAGCTCATCAACACTGACATGTATCTCATCTGGCTCTATTATATGGAGGGAAATGGGTGGCTTTCAATGAATGATTCTTGGGGGTGCATGAAATTGACCATTGTATGTAGAAGAAGTGTGGGTCATTTGGAGGCTAGTGCATTGAAAAATTTGGGGACTAGTGGTAGAGGGGGTGGGTGTGGGAGAGTGCAGTGGGACTTGAAATATTTATAGTGTTTATTGCACATTTTCTTGTCTAACCACCCTCTTTTGAAAATATATGTGATGTGGGGTATGGTTTCTCTATTTCTGAATCGTTCACGCATGTTCACCTCCATGGTAACCCATTCTCGATAAGGTTCCTGATGCATGACCCACTATCACATAGTGATGCCAACCAAAACTATATCAAGGGTGTGGAATATATTATACTCTAGAATATGTTGTAACCATACAATTAATACGTCCACCAACTCTGACCCATCATACCAATAGGAGAAAAATTATTCTATGCACTCTTCTATCATGATATGTTCACACCTCCTTGTTGACAGATTGTAAAGCTTGTTTTTCCATCTATCGATGGCATCCTCAGAGTTAGTGTCATAATATTTTACACTCCTCCATCTTATTTCTCCATTTGTGATGGGGTTGATGTAGTTCTCCTTGCACTTCATGTCCTTTTAGATATTTTCAATGGTCAAGATCCACACATCCTCATCGACAAGCTCATTATAGTGGTTTCCCTCATATGGATATAGTGGCACGAACATGCACATGGTTTTTATGGATAAGTTTCCCCTACATAAATTTGAAACCCCCCTTGGATCAAAACACTTTCTTTGACCCAATACAGAAGGAAAGAAAATGGTAACTACTTTCCCTTTAGACCTATTTCAACAATCATAGTAAGAAGAAAGAGATGGATGAGATACCTTTTTACGATGGTTTTCCTCACTACTCTAGAGTTTGACCTTATTGACCAAGATCCTAGACGCAATAAACTACCTGCAAGGAACAAGAAAAATCTCCTTCTTCTACACTATATTGTTAGGTGAAAATAGATCTATCTATGATGACTTTAAAAACAATATACATGCATGTAAGAAGTGACACAAAAAATGAAGGGAATAGGCCAAGTTATGTATTAATGGAAAGCAATAATGAAACACTTACAATGAAAGTTGATGTTGTAGTAGATCCTCCAAAGATCTCCAATCCGACCCCCTCTTCAATGCTTCAATATCAAAAGTATAATTGTCTCATCTCTCTTCTCCTTTTCACCTTGGAATGCCCTCATTATATAGGAGTTGGAGGATTAACCACTATGAATTATTTTTGGAAATGGTTGAGTAACATTGGCATTTAGGTCCATAAGTTCGGATTTATCTTATCTCATGGATATTGAGTTTAAATAAGACTGAGCCATGAGATATGACTGAAATCCTTGACCTCATCTTCTCAGGACTGACCTTTAAAATAAGGTGGATTAGTTGTAATTTCCTCTAACTACTTCAACGCTACCCCAATAATGAGCACAAGGTGTTGAAAATGTTCGTTATACATGAGCATGGGAGCATTGACAAGAGTTCAAAGTTCCCTATACATTGGCATGGGAGCGTTGACCTTCAAAAATGGTCAAAATCACAAGGTAAAAGGCATTGTTTTGACCTTATCATGATGAATTTTCTCCTCCATAATGAATTAGGGATTATGAAAAATGTTCTTCCATGGTGTCAAAATTGCGACACTTAGTAAGGTGAAGATGCCACTTGATAAAGTGCATGTGGCACTTAGTAAGGTGCATATGACACTTGTGACACTTAAAGTGTGACATTTAGGTGTGTAACAAATGCCCCCTTAAAGTGTGAGGTCAGAGGAGAAATTGATGGCTGAAACACTTTACAAAAATATTAATGCAAGGGTGATGGAATAGGAGCTCCTGGAAAAATTTGAAAACAAACATAAAACAATATATATGTATCATCCTCGAGGAAAGCATACCTATGCTTGGAATATAATGACTCAAAGCATGCTCACCAACCAATACACTTTGGATTCATGAAAACATTGGCTAAGGATATGGCCACCAAACATACTTCATGGATCCATACCTCCATGACTCAGTCAGTTCATAGCCATGAAATAATACACAGTGGAGATAGAATATGACAAAAATATATCCACATACCAATACAAAGTGGATCTATGTCACATCATATACATCAATAAGATTGGCAATATGATGGTTATATTGGATTGTTTTCATACTTAAATGATCTCCAATGTATCCTGGGTGAAGCACATAATAGACTAATAATCCAACCCAGGGTCTTCATTCCAATCCCGAAATAGTACAACTCTAGCCACGTGAATAGATGTATTTATGTCGAACATGGTAGAAACCACTTGATTACCGATCATTAATGTATACCATTAACAAGTGCAAGGGAAATCACCAATGATGAAAATGACTCCCATGGTACCCTAGTACATTTTAACGAATGTGAATACATGAGCTAAGGTCGAACATTCGTGGAATAATTCGATTAGAGCTCAATGGTGTAAATATACTATCGAAGGTGGTTAAACCTACTATTGAGGAATATAGGTTCCAGGGTACTAATTGTTTTCTAATTCTAATTCGCAAATAATGTGTTGAAGTCGACAGGAACAAAATAATCAAAGGAGGGCCATGATGTATCCTTGATCATGGACATGAAACTGACATGGGAAAGTGATGTAAGATGGTGGATTAAATGAGTATATACTGACACAAGAATGAAAACAGGTAGTACTACATAATGGTTGGTTTGAGGTGAAACTTCCCTTGAACATTGTGAGGCACAAAAAATGACTTGGCATCATTGACTCAACTTAGAGATAGAAAAAAACATAGCATGACGATCACTAGGGAACTCTTCATGTGAGACGAAGGAGATCAATAAAATTGATCTGGATTTAAGAGTGGAATGAACTGGTTAACAGACTGAATCCGATAAACACAGAGATAGGAAGAATATCACAAATATCCAGTGAACAATATCTTCTATTAAATAATGAAATAGGCTGAAACTATAAAACTGCAGAAATAAAACTTGCTCGAATGGTGGTAGCTATCTATGAGAAGAGATGTGGCTTCTACACACATCCATTTGAGTAAAATGGATTACAATGAGGCTCCATAGACCCTTTTCATATTACTCATGAATACCAAAACCCTATACATCCAAAAACCTATCCCTATAAGGTGAAACGCCAAAAGTCATGTGGGCCCTATGGGTAATTTGGTGTAATTCGTTACCTCAACTTCCTAGGGTCATAACTTTTGCATACAACCTCCATTTTAGGCACGTGATAGCCCATTGGAAATTTCTTTCAGAGAACTACAAATTCCATCGTCAAAATATGACTTCGTCTACAGTCTAACTTTGGCGAGTCAAGAAAAAAATGTTTAGAGCCCCAAAACAACCTTGGAAGTACAACAAGATGTGTTGACATGAAAACATACAAAATAATCCAGTTGGATTAGGCGAGAGGCCAACTGTATCCACTTGGAGAATGTGTGAGGATTCATATGGAGCCATAAGTGTAGAACTCACAATTATAAATTAGTACAAAAAGACGTGCTGAATAAAAAATGGACATGAGGAGCCAATTGGAATAGGTGGGTGTCCACCAATATCCACCTGGATCAATCCTCCCACCTTAGGAAACAATGATCTCCATTATGTTTAGTTCCCCCATCAGGTGAGGAAAATTTTGTTGGATTTGGACCCAGGTGAGCCACTTTCCTTGGTGTAGGATTTTCCATGCCTTGACAACCCGATAAATATGGATCCTCTACTAGACAGTTCCCTTGACCTGTGTGTCCACTATATAATTGATGGATGCTTGTTCCATGCAGTCGGGGGTGAGATTTGTTGGTGTCAGTTGTTCAACGATCTCAAAGGTGTCTAATAATGGTGGAAAATATGGCTGAAGGAGGTCCACATTGAATACTGGATGCAGACCAAGGAAGGGGGAAGTGTTGAGCTCAAAATCATTGCTACCCATAACCTTGGTGATAGTGTAAGGCCCATAACGAAGTGGGCGAAGCTTTCGATGGGGCCCAATGAGATTCTCCTTCTGCAAACGTAACCACACTTTGTCGCCAACTTAAAAATGGTGTGGTACCCTATGTTTATCACAACTTTTCTTGTACTTAGCATTGGATTTCTGCAAAATCTCCTGGACCTATTGGTGGGTGTGTTGAATCCTCTAAATGAATCAGGGGAATATTTTGTTTGTGTGGTGGAAAGATGAAGTGAAACACCAATGGGTCCCAAGGTTTGGAATTCGAGACCCACCTGAAATGGGCTATGGCCAATGGAACTATGGAGAGCCCTGTTGTAACTATGTTGGATATATGGGAGACTCTCATCCCATGTATGGTGATGCTTAGAATTATACATGCACAGGATGTACAAAATCATCTAATTGATGACCTCAGTTTGGCCATTGGTTTGTGGGTGGAAAGAAGTGGATTTTGTGATCTTGGTGTCCAATAGAGACCAAAGACTCAACCAAAAGGTGTTGAGGAACATTCTGTCTCGGTCAGAGATGATGGTTTATGGTATCCCAAAGTGAACCCAAATGCATTCGAGGAAGAGCTTGGAAATATCTGTCAATGTGAAATTCTTCTTACAGGATGTGATAATGTCCATATTTGAAAACCGATCAATGACCACAAACACATAGTCATTTTCATGATTGGTGGGTGACAAACCAAACATGTAATCCATGGAGATGGATTCCCATGACTTCCCGAGAATAGGAAGAGGGGTGTATAAGCCTTGCTCCTTGATGTCTGACTTGGAAATGGTGCAGACAGTGAAATATATGATATACTTGTTGACTTCTTGTTGAAGTTTGGTCAATAAAAATGTTTCTTAAGAATGATCACAATTTTCTCTATGAAAAAATTTCCTGCAACCCGACTATAGTGGGCTTCCCAAATCATCTTTGCATGCTCACTTGTAGGAACACACAGATGGACCAGGTGGAATAAGAGTCCTTCATGAATGTGAAAATCAGTGACAATGGTGCCTGTACCCAAAAGATGATATGTGGTGGTGAAGTCCATATCTTGCTGGTAAAGTTGTGGCCACATCGATGTTTAATGTCCATAGGAATGAAGCATAGTGGTAAGTGCAGTCACAGGAGTCCGACTGAGGCAGTCAGTGACACGATTGGAGATACATGTCTTATACTTGATGTTGATATGGAACCGTTGTAGGTAAGTGGACCATTTCTAATGGCGGTTGTTCTGCAATTTCTCTTGTGTCTGTATGAAATGCAAAGGCTTGTGATCAATGTGTATGATTGTCTCTTTCGCCAGAATGTAATTTTTCCATTGAAGGTAGGATTGTAAAATTGAATACATTTCCTTTTCATAGGTGGGGTATTTCCGGATAGTATCAAATAGTGTCTCACTATGGTCTGCCACCAGATGCCCGTGTTGATTGATAATGTTGAAAAGTCAACAATAATCATGTGTCTAATTTACTTTTCCCTTAATTAAATTAGACAATAAATATTAATCTATTATCTCATTCATAACTAAGTGATTTGGAATTGTAACAAAATTATAAGTGTAGTTAAGTGAGTTAATATCAGTTGCACTAGTTGTAACTAAACATGCACTAGTGAGAGTTCAGTTAATCAGTGAACTCACATGCAACTAAAGATTCACCACGGTTAACTACATGCATGTTAGTTCCAATGGAGATCCAGTTGAGATAACAGGTGAAAGGGAAAGTTTGGCTATCATTTGTGATTTGTTCACACATGTAGTGAATATGCTTATGAGCATGTACAAACGAGGCAATTGTATTCATTTGATTCATTGTGAGAATTCAGATTGCAGAGTTTGTGCAGAGGAGGCAGGCTGTCTGGACACAGAAATTGGCATAGGTATTTGCTGATTTGTGTATGACAGTGTGAGACGATTGTATTGTACTGAGAGCTCTTGTATTAGAGTTTTGTATGAGATTATTTCATGATTCATGATATACATAATATATGATAGTGGGGTTCTTAGCTTTACGCTTTCCTAGTAAAACTTTTGTGTTATGTGTTATTGATATTTCACTTTGTGCATTGTGGTTGTGATCGTGGTTTAATTGCTTCCACAAAAGTAATAGTAGAAGAGATTTTGTATTTAACAATAGAGGAACTTGTTAGATTAGGAGAATCGCAGGAATACTCATTTGGGTATCGAAATTCTACATGGTATCAGAGCCACGGAGGCCACGGAGTCACAGAAGTGAGGTGCGAACATATCACGTCTCTAGCCCTAAACAAAGGCAAGGTGCAAACTTCATTGGCATTCTCGCAGGAAAATATGCTAGTAGGGTGCGAAATTCCCTCACCCTAACAGTGGAGCAGGGTGCGAACTTCTAGGTAATTCTCGCAGGTAAATACACTAGCAGGGTGCGAACTTGACAGGAAAGTTCGTAGGCTATACACTGGCAGGGTGCGAAATTCCCTCAGGTTGCTCTCAGGTGGGGTGCGAACCTCCCAGGGCAAGAGGAAAGTGAAGGGGTTGAGTTTTGGGTTGGATAACATTTGAATTTTCAATATTTTCTTGGTGTGACACTTGATTCAAGATAAAAATGTCTTTCAATGGCTTGAGGTTGGAGTATGCACTCGAGGGAAGCTCTAACTACATTGCTTGGAAGGACAGGATGGAGGCAGTGCTCAAAGACAATGGCTTGAAGGGTTATATTGATGCAGATGTTCCTAAGCCAGATGCGATAGACACTGCAAATTTTGATGCATGGCAAAAGAAAGTAGCAAAGGCAAGAAGGATTCTGTTGGAGGGAGTACAAGACCAAATTGTCTCAAGTCTCCATGGGAAAACCACACCATATGCAATGTGGAAGGTTTTGATAGATCTGTTCCAAAACAGTAGCGACCATAGGAAATTGGTGCTCAATGATAAACTCAGGAAGATTAAGATGGAGAAAGGCGACACCATTCCAAAATATCTCACAAAGTTTGTCCAATGTCGAGATGAGCTTGGAAGTGTGGGAATAACAGTCGCTGCTGATGATTTGGTGAGCTTGGTGCTCCTAGGGATTCCTAAGAGTTGGCACAGTTATCAAGACTCTGTCAATGGAAGGGAAAATTTGTCGGATTGGGAACAACTATGGTCGGATCTAGTGCAAGAGGATTTTAGGCAGAACACCAGAGATGGATCTTCATCAAAGCGTGATGATGAAGAGGATTGTTCTTTGACTGCCAAGGAAAGGAAAGGGAAAGGGAAGAAATTCCAATCAAATTTCGAGTCTAAAGTCAAGAAGCTGGATTTGTCCAAAGTGAAGTGTTTTCACTGTCACGAACATGGGCATCTCGCTACTAACTGTCCGCAAAAGAAGAAGAACAAGACAGTTACTAGAGCTGCAACTAGTGAGGCTATTGTCTCACAATTTGAGCTTGACTTCACTTTGATCGCATGCATGGCTTCAAGTGCATCGAGATCGGTGTGGTATTTGGATAGTGGTGCTTCCTTCAACATGACAGGAGATAAAGAGTCTTTCATTGACTTGGAGGAGAAAGATCTCAGAATGCATATAGAGATGGGCAATGATGGAAAATACAGTGCAACTAGTATTGGTACCATTACCTTTCAGAGGGAGTCAGGTAAACCATTTCAATTGAAAAATGTTATGCATGTTCCAGGTCTAAATAAAAACTTGGTCTCAGTTGCAATGTTGGAGGACAGAGGCTATGATGTTGTTTTTAGTAGTGGTATAGCATACCTGCAACATAAAGCAACAGGTCAAGTCAAGAAGATAGGGATTCGAGTTAAGAATCTCTACATGCTGCAGGTAGATGGTTGCGGTGCCATGATAAGCAAGGAAGAAATAGTGGTGAGCCAGGATAAGGGTGAATTATGGAATAAGATATTAGGCCATCTTCATCATGGAGCCTTGAATATCATGCAACAAATATCTACTGGACTTCCAAGGGGAACACTTGCTCAGTTAGATCATTGCAAGGGGTGCACCCTGGGGAAGTATGTAAAGTCCACCTTTCATGAAAAGGAGAACCATGCTTCGGTAATCCTGGAGAGAGTTCACACAGACGTGTGTGGACCATTCTCAGTTGCTTCAACAGCAAAACACAGGTATTATGTTATTTTTTTTTATGACGTTTCTCATAAATGTCGGATATTCTTCATGTAGAAGAAGGATCAAACATTCTCAAAGTTCTGTGAGTTTAAAGCATTGGTGGAGAAAGAGTCGGGGAAGCAAGTGAAGGCTCTAAGGAGCGATAATGTCGAAGAATACATCTCTAAAGAATTCAAAGACTTCTGCAGTAGAGAAGGAATTCGAAGAGAACTCATAGCGCCTCATAACCCACAACATAATGGGGTCGTGGAGAGAAAGAACAGAATGATCGTGGGTGCAGCACGAGCGATGTTGCATGATTAGGTCCTACCATTTCATTTTTGGGTAGAAGCATGCAATAATGTGGTTTATGTGTAGAACCGTTGTCCTCATAGAGTACTTGGCATGAGTACACCTGAAGAAGCTTTTACTGGTAAGAAACCTGATGTTTCTCATTTTAAAACTTTTGGTTCATCTGTTTATGTGCATGTAAACAAGGATGCCAGGAAGAAGCTGGAACCGACTACTAAAGTTGGGATATTTGTGGGGTACACAAAAAAACCCCATAATTATCGTTTGTATTTTCCAAATAGTAAGATGACTGTTATGCAACAGGATATAAAATTCGATGAGGGGAAAGCCATGCAGTTGTCGCTTGAGAGGGAGCTAGACTTGCATGCAGAAAAGGAACTGTTGGTTCCCAAGGATGAGTCTCAAGATGTGGATCAGCCACATGAGGAGGTTCATGGATTGGAGGAAACCACTCAAGCAGAGCCATCCATCAGAAATGGCAGAAAGTGCACCACGGAAGCTGATAGATTGAGACTAGATGCTGCACAAAATATAGGAGCCCCTATTTCACAGCGTAGATAGAGACAATCTCCTTATTGATTTGCTGGATACATGGCGCTTATGAGAAAATGTATTGTGACTGAACCATCTTCCTTTCAGGAAGCAGTGCAAGACCCCACTTGGGTTGATGCTATGGTATAGGAGTATGACTCCATTGTCAAAAATAGTGTATGGGATATTGTCCCAAGACCGATTGATAAATCAGTGGTAGGTTCGAGATGGATCTACAAGGTAAAGAAAGCTGTTGATGGGAGTGTGGAGAAATAAAAGCCCAGGTTTGTGGCCTGGGGCTTCTCACATATCGAGGGGATAGATTATGGTGAGAACTTTTCACCTATTACAAGGTACTCTTCCATAATATCCATCCTTGCACTCTCAGCACAGATGGGATGGTGCATTCATCAGATGGATGTAAAAACTGTGTTCCTCAATGGGATCATTTAGGAAGAAGTGTACATTGAGTAGCTAGAAGGTTTTGAGACCTTTGACAGAGAGTCACATGTGTGTAGACTCAAGAGATCACTGTATGGGCTGAAGAAAGCACCCCGTGCTTGGTACACTCAGATAGACAATTATTTCATCGGATTGGGCTTCACCAAAAGTGAAGTGGATGCAAACCTATACCAATTTTTGGTGGAGGGTAATATTTTGATCATTGTGCTTTATGTTGATGATTTAATACTTACTGGTGATGAGCAGCTGATACACTCATGCAAGGAGGACCTTGCAAAGGAGTTTGAGATGAAGGATTTGGGCCTTCTTCATTATTTCCCTGGTTTGGAAATATGGCAGCGAGATGGTGAAATTTTTATGTCTCAAGGAAAGTATACAAGAGAGATACTAGTTAAGTTTCACATGGAGGGCTGAAAACCCATGGATACTCCTCTTCCAGGAAACTGGAGGAAAGAGGATGCTACTTCTGGAGAGGTAGTGGATGCTACTGTCTATCGACAATTAGTAGGTTCTCTAATGTATTTAGTGAATACGAGGCCAGACATTTGCTATGAGGTTAACCAACTAAGTCAAGCGATGGTTAAGCCTACCAAACTCTTTTGGAAGGTGGGGAAGCATGTCCTGAGATATCTAAAGGGCACATCTGAGTATGGATTATGGTATAGACAGACAGATGAGGTGAATTTGCATGGCTTCATGAATGTAGATTGGGCAGGTATCCCAATGGACAGAAAGAGCACATTAGGAGGGATCTTTAGTATCGGATCTACAGCTATTTCTTGGTACAATAGGAAACAAAGATCCATGGCACTTAGTTCAACAGAAGCGTAATACATGGCAGTGAGCCAAGCTGCATGTGAGGCTATCTAGATGAGGAAGATCTTGGTTGGTTTGTTTGGTTCTTACTTAGATCCAACAGTGATTTATTGTGATAATCACAGTTGCATTAAACTCTCGATTAATACTGTGTTTCATGATAGATCTAAGCATATAGATATCTGGTATCATCATCTTAGAGATTGTGTGCAGCGGAAGATCATGTTGCTTCAATAAATTCCTACGGAAGATCATGATGTGGACATTCTGATGAAGGCGCTCATCAGGAGAAAATTCGAATATCATAGAGACAGGATTAGGGTGAAGGATAATCCCTTTCTTATTGAGAGGGAGTGTTGAAAAGTCAACAAGAAACATGTGTCTAATTTACTTTTCCCTTAATTAAATTAGACAATAAATATTAATCTATTATC
>JZKD02S1673541.1:226571-284467 GCA_000966675.3 Picea glauca
CTCTGGCAATGTTCCACCACGTTTCAGATCTCTGGCAGTGTTACATAACGTTTCCAGCTCTCTCTGGCAATGTTCCACCACGTTTCAGATCTCTGGCAGTGTTACATAACGTTTCTAGCTCTCTCTGCCAATGTTACATAACGGTTCTGACCTCTGACAATGCGTGGCTCTGCCCTAGATGTTACAAAACGGTTTCCCTGCGTTATGCACGAATTTAAATACTTTGATGCCAGCTATTGGGTTTTTCCAGCTATGAGCACTCTGTTTAGCTTATCTTGGCATTTTACATATTGCCCAATAACCCCAGAAACTGAAGTAATTGATGACTTTAACCATTTGCACATCTTGGATAATATTGCCGAAAGCATTCCCAAATAAAACACAAACATACCCCATGTCTTTTTGCAAACAACCTCAACAGCACCACTTGGTAACTTTGCCCAGAGATAAATTATTCCTTGTCTTCCTTTTACCGTATTTGCACCAAGAGGTGACAGTGCATCCACATTATAGTTGAATTCTTCGCTCACTTGTGGTTTTGGAAGCACTTCATGGTTTCTGTATGCAATGGAACATATATGTGTAACATAACATGAATAGCACAAAAAGAATGTCATTTGTTTAACAAAAGTCTTCAGGAGAGTAAACAATGTCTTCAAGAACCAGCAAGAAAATTTTATAAATCCAGAGCCCAGCAATCATTCCATGACAACTTCCCATATGCTGCTAAAAATCTATTATAAAGATGTATTTCTATGTTGGGGTGCTTAAAATATTGCACCTTCAACATCTTTCGCTTTGGCCCTTGTTTGAAATTGAAAATATAAATTGCATCTTCTTTTGAAACTCTACCTTTTACTAATTTCCATTTATCAGGGCCCATCACCTACGACTTTCATATCCTCATCAAATCGCTAAAACTATCATTCATTGGCCCCATCTTTTGATATGCATCCATAAAGTTCTGCAATGAATGAAAAACAATCTCCAAGTTTTTCTTACTCTCTCGAGGGAGATCCAAGAACCTCAAATCATTTTACAACCTTCTTTTAATACTCGAGAATCGTTTGAGGGTCATTTATTTAGCATACCCTTCCCAAGGAATCTCATCAACAACATTTAAGGGATAGGTGGACGTAGGTGTGTAATCTTATGTTTCTTGATACCACCCCCTGAATCCAACTTCACCCTCTTCACCAACATTGGAATATTCATGATGACAACTCTCTCTTTCATTATCTTCTCTCACATTAAACTCATCCTCTACAAAAAGACACATTTGAAACTAATTACAACATTTAAAAAAAAAACATAAATACAAAAAAATACAAAATAAAAAAAGTTACCAAACATATTTTCTTGTCGTGATGTATTCCCTACATTCTCGAGTGTTGGAGTATTAATGTGCAACCTATCTAAGGAATTTACATCAATAACACTATTTTGAGCACTTTGTCTGGATGATCTATTCATTGATTCATTTGATAATCTCCTCATTTGACTAGATTTCCTTTGGTCACTAGCTACCCCTCCCAAGCTTCCATGCCTTCTTGAGATATGGGTGTCTGACATCCTCGATGTCTCATTCAAAAAAGTGGTTCCTCTTCGTCCTTTATTGGATATCCTATAGCATTTGCGAGGCATATTTGGAGACTCTTGTCTCGACATCTCACCTCGATAGATATCTTTTGAAAATCCATGAATGTGAAAGTTCATAAGTTATAGAAACATAAAATGGAAATACAATATAAAACATTGAAGGCATTTAAGAATTTATAACAACTTCAAAGAATGAAAGACATATATTAAAAAAAATAAAAGTTATGTTTGTAACTATGATGTTATATATAATGAACATGACGATATTTAAATATAAAAAATGTAACATGTAGAAGATAGTATATATTTATGTGTAATTTTTTTTAAATGTTTATTTTATTTAATTTTTTTAAATTAAAAAAGTTAGCAAATCCAATGATCTGAAATGTACATGTGACATTTGAGAACCTTAACATTTAAATTAATATATTTTTCATATTAAAGAATATTATTTAAATTATTTAAGATTCCTACCAAAGTGAACTTGTTGTGGTATGGACCCATATTCATGGACCACATGAAACCATAGAAGAAAAATACAGAGCCTATGGCCTTTGTTTTTAACCTCACACTATTTCTTAGAAATGTTATATAGCGCCTAAGCCATTAAATTTTATCCCCTAATCATTTCTTGGGATAAAATACCTTCCCACGATGTGACAAACCTTTTAATTAAAACCATGTTGCACTCCTAAATCAAAGATTATAACCAAAGGAAATGTCTCATAGTCTAACTCCACATGCATGGATGACATGCCTTACAATTAGCTCATTTATAGCCCAACAATTAGGTTTGTAGCATATCTTGGATAAGGAGACTCATCCTTAGTGTACCAAACCATAGGACAATGCTTGTGTCCCACTCTTTAAGAATAATTAGTAAAATATAGTATGAGACTAGGGATGGAGGGAAATAATGAGTAAAAACTAATATGATTTACTTATTATCCCTCACCTACATCCTCATATATGAGGGTATGAATGTGAGAGTCAAGGTGGGGGTAGGTGGAATAATGAGTAAAACATAAGAGGGTATATTTTACTCAATATCTCCCCCCACCCTAATATAGGTGATATATGTGTCTTCAAGATGAGATCACTAGGCGGTCCAGTGAAAAATGGGAAACATATTTCCTACCCTCCCAAAAGTTGTACTGTGATTTCACTACATCCACACCTCCAAAAGGTCATATGTCCCTTTCATTCAATCAATCATTGTCTTATCACTATTTGTTTGTCACCCTTTCATTCTTAATGATGGAGAGAGTGAATGGGAGATAGAGAAATAGTTACAAGACACTGATGGATTCAAAGAAATGGACATATGACCATTGGAGGTGTGGAGGTAGTGAAACCATGGTACAACTTTTGGTGAAATCATGGTACAAAGTCTTTATTTAGGGTTTTATTAGGGTCTTTTTCCCTGTTTAAAAATTGATAGGGGATTTCCCTCTTGGAGAGTCTTCCTTCATTACTTGTTTTTTTTTGTAAGTGAGTTGAGATTCTATATCACTGAGAAAATTATGGTACAAAAAGGAAAATAGGGGTATCCCCTAATCTATCAAAAAGGAAACCAGATCAGGGATCCCAAATTTGCGCTATCTACATAAGCGAGGGGAGGGCTAGGCCACTTCTCGGGGAAACCGATCTAATATCTGAAAATTCGTTTGAAAAACCTATACCATAATATATACATAAAACCAAGAATGTATAACAAGGGTTTCTCATACACTGATAAACAAAATGACCATGGGTTGAGGCTATGCTAGTCCAAGAGGATTGGATGGATTTCATCTCCTTCCTTTCTTGCCTCATTCTCCTTTTTTTGCTACATCGTGTGCATCGTTTTGATGCAGGATGGTGGTGTCAGTATGTTGGAGTGATGTCCATGTGGTGGACATAGCAGAGGTAGAGGTTGAATTTTCCAGCCATTCATTCCATTTTTTCATTTTGGTTCCTCTGGTCCTCTACTATTCTTCTTGTGCTGGCTTCCAGGTTGTTGAGGCGGCTTAAAATTTTTGTGAGCTCCTTCTTGTGGCCACAGTTTTCCACCCTATTGGTATCACTCTTTCCATCTCTCATCTTACTTATCAACATTTATGTGCCCCAATATTCCTCCATCGTTTTGTTGTAGAGGGTTGTCTTGGGCTGTGTGGCCCCTAGGTCCCTTATCTCGTCCACTTCTTGGATGAGTTATGCCCAGGATTTGCCTTGGAGTTTGGTGTTGACTTCTCACTCCCACTTGTCAATGATCGCTTTTCCCTTAGGATCGACCTACTCAACAAAGGTTCCATTGGCCTCTCTAGCCACCTGCTCTATCCTAGTGATCTTTTGGGCGCTCATTGGAAGTTCCTCCCCCCGGGGGCCCCTCTTACTCTGGGTACTATTCATTCTTACCATCTCTATTTGAATGTAGTGGCTTATGTCTTGAATTTGTCCTCTACTTCTATTCGCCCCTTCATGCTCTCTATAATTACTGCTCACTAGTCTGTAGATATCCATGATGCTTCTTATTTTAAGGGGCTTCCCTAGATGTGATATTATCCTGGTAATCATGGCTCTCACGTAAAGGCATACCTTTTGGTCCTTTTTCATTGTTTCATAGTGTGTGTGCTTGGGAACCCTATCGTCATCCCTGCGCCAATCCTTTGCCTTTCAAACTGTATGCCAATCATTTCCTCCCACCATATTTGTGTGTGGATGAGGTGTACCCATTCCTGCCCACGGGCTATGCTTTTGATCTTCATATTTTATCGTCTATGGATTAACCTTTCTTCTCTCCCACAGACAACCCTTGTACTTAATTCTATTGACAGGACCATGGTGTCATACCTCCTCTTATGGTGTGACCGTGTTCTGCATTGTAACTCATGTTTACATGGTGGCCTATCAGATTCTTCATGTATCCTACTTTCCCTTCAATTAATTCTACACCTTTAGCCTCGATGTGGTCATCCATACTTCGGCTACCATCATAGTCCTTTGTTGCCAGTTGGGTACAGTCTATCCAAAACTGGCCATTTGGGATGTTACTCCATGTGGAATCTAGTTCTAATCCTTCCTTTTCTACCCCTTTGTTAGCTATTCTATCTTCTAGTCCATTTGTTGACCTTTGGACCCAACACAACTCCACTGTGATCCTCGTCTACAAATGCTTCTGAATTTTTTGTAGGGAGTAAGACAAGCGCTAGTGCCTCTACATTTTTCCCACTCTAGTGCCATTTTGGAGTTTCCTTACTATGTTGATTACTAGCATGGAATCTCCTTCCACTGCGATGTTGGTCATCCCTTCCCGGTGTAGTATCTCAAGGCCGATCTCTAGGGCTCCAAATTTTGCAGTGTTTTTGGTTGAGTTCCCCAAACTCCCAGTGTACAACCAGATAATTTTTCCTTGACTATCCTTGATTACTCCCTCCATACCTATCCATCCTGGGTTACGTTTCGACGCCCCATTAAAATTTAGCTCGAGGGAGCCCTTTGGTGGCAGTTTCCAGCGGCGCTCACCTAATTGTAGTTGCGAAAACATTCTTACCTTATTGGGATTGCGTCCTTCTTTCAGTTGAAAAACCTATAGAATTCTAAGATCTCGGTCTGTGAGTTGTGCTCCTCCTGTTTGGCAGTTGTGGCTTTGTACCATTTCTCTTGTCATGGATATTATTGTTTACTTCATCTTTCCTGCTGTCCATCTTTGGTTGTTGAAGATGCATCAGTTCCGTTCCTTCCATATTTCCCAAATGATCATGCCGGGAATGAGGGTCCAACAAAGATTCACCTCTTCATTTTCTCTGTAATTTTCCTTCCATGTGTTTATAGTTGCATAAATATTACCTTTGATCCTATTAGATTGTTGGAAGATGCTTGCCACCCAATCCCAAACTTCTGTTGTGTAGGGACATTCATCCAGGAGATGGTTCATTTTTTCCTCCTTTTATTCACATAGGTGACATCTTGAAGGGCCTATGAAACCTCTCTTCTTTAGGTTTTCCCATGTTAGGATTCAGTTGTGTAGAATCAACCACTGGAAGATTTTTACTTTTGGCTAATGGGGGTTGTTCCAGAGCTTGTCCCATTGATGTGTTGAGTCTTCTTGGTCCAGTTCTGTTATATAGTGGCATACTTATTTAATATTGAATTTCCCACCAGCTTTGTGCCCCCAACTTAGCCGGTCATTTCCGTCTGTGACTGCAATTTTTCATCTTCCCAATTCCTCCTCCACCTCTTTTACTGTTTTTGTGGTCTGGTCTCTAGTCTATGGGGTGAGAGTGTTCCAGATTATCCATTTGTTGCGATCTGTTTCTTGTTTCCAGTAATGGTAGACTTAGGTTTTTCCTTGCACCATAGTCTCCTGTTGGAGTTCCTCCTGACCTAGTTTTCCATTCTAGGTTCTTGTTGCCAGGCATCCTCCCAGAATCGGGTAGTTCTGCCATTCCTTATTTCCCAAAAGTTGTCTATCTGGATCTAGGTCTTGTTGCACCAGGCTAGGTTCCAAGTGGTGGAACCTTCCCTGTTGCCTCTAAAGTGGATTTTTTCCTCGTCACAAATGTTTGTGGCATACTTTGCCTTCCATAGGTTGACCCATTGCGTGGTTGTTTATTTGACCCAGAGCTATCAGAGTTTCACCCCATAGGCATCATTGGTCACTTGCGGGTCGTGTAACCCCAAGCCTCCTTTTCTTTTTGGTTTACAAACCTTCTCCCAAGCCACCAGTGCGCATTTTTTCCTTGTTTCCACTCCTCACCACAGAAATTCCCTTTGTATGGTTCTTATTTTTTGTAGAATCCCCTTGGGGGTTGGGAAAACTGACATCATAAAGGTTGGGATAGCCTGCAAAACCGACTTGTTTAGGATAAGTCTTCCAACTAGGTTGAGGGATCTGTATGTCCAATTTTTTACCCGGTCTTATAGCTTGTTGAATATTCCTTCCCATGTTGACAACTTGTAAGCTTGGTCTGTCAAGGGGATGCCCAGGTACTTGGTTGGGAGGGATTTGCGTTCAAATCCCAAGATGTTAGCCAAATTCCTTTGGATAGAAAGGTTGGTATTAAAGAAGTAGACCATAGATTTGGACTGGTTTATCTTTTCCCCCGAGACTTCTCCAAACTTGTCTAATATTTGTTTGTAGAATTTTGCTTCCTTGACCGTGGGCATGCCATTAAGTAAGGTATCATCCACGAACTGTTGGTGTGTAGAAGTCGGGAAATTCTCATAGGGTTTGATACCTTTTATTTCCCCTGTTGGAGTTGCGCTTTTTATGCTTCTATTGAGACCTTCCATCATTAGGATTAATTGAAAGGGGAAAATGGGTCTCCCTATTTGATGCCTCTTGTGGGCCAGTAAGGTTTGGCAGGGGATCCATTTACTAGTAGTGAGAAGCTTGTTGTGGATATGAGTTTGACTATCCACCTGATCTAGTGTTAGGTGAAGCCGAAGACTTCCAAGGTCTTGACCATATAGTGCCAGATTTTGTCATAGGAGTTTGCTAGGTCTAGTTGTATTATCATTCCCCCTTTTTTCTAAAGCTTTAGGGCATGGAGGAGTTCGTGGGCATGGACAATATTGTCCATTATTTTCCTTCCTTCCATGAAACCTGTATGTTCTTGTGAGACCAATGTGATTAGGAGTGGTTTCAATCTATTTTCTATAACCTTGGAAATAATCTTATACACCACATTGTAGAGCATTATAGGTCTGTAACAATCAAGGGTTTTGGGTTCATTTTCTTTGGGGATAAGTGTAATCATTGTAGCATTTAGTGCTTTCAAAATGGAGGCTGACCTTCTAGAGTCTTCCACTACCCTATAAAAGTCACGTTTGATGACTTCCCAATAGGCTTTGAAGAACTCCACTATGAAACCATCTGGGCCTGGGGCTTTTCCATTGGGAATTTCTTGGAGTGCTTGGTATATTTCCTCCTTTGCAATGGGCTTGTTCAGGTTTTTATTTTTTTCTTCTATTACTAGGCGAGGGATATGCTGCATTAGCTTTTGTATGGCCTCCTTTATATCTTGGTTAGGTTCTTGGGCTATCCCGTGGAAGTGGTTTACCAGAGTTGTTTCGATGTCCTTATGTGACTCTCTTTCTATGCCATCATGGTCCCTAATCTTCAAGATTTTGTTATGGGCTCTTCTGGCCATGGTTGTTCTATGAGAAAACTTGGTGTTCCATTCTCCTTCCTTTATCCATCTGATCTGGGACTTTTTTCACTAGAGATTCTCTTCTTGATGTCATCACTCATCCCATTCTTGGGTCATCTGGATCTCCTCCTTTTTCCACTCCTTATTGTAGCCCTCTGAAATGCAGGTTTCCTGGAGCTTTTTCATTTTTTCTTCAATATTGTTCTTCTCTTGGTTTACATTCCCAAAAGTGTCCTTGTTCCACTCCTTGAGCCTATATTTTATATGTTTTAGTTTCTTATGGACTTTGAACATCCTTGTCCTTTTCCCTATTTTCTCCTCATGCCACCACTGTTTGATTGTTTCCTTGAATGTCGGGTGTTCAATCCATAATTTATCAAATCTGAAGGGTCTATTCTTTGGTGTGGTATGGAATCCTGCTTCTAGTTGTACTGGCCAGTGATCAGATCACCCCCATGGGAGGATGTTACAGTCTAAGGTTAGCCTCTGCATAATGATTGACTCCAACACTAGGAATCTGTCGAGTCTTGTTATAACCTGATGCTGGCTCATTTTCTTATTGTTCCAGGTGAACTGGCCATTATTGGTTTTCAGATCTACCATCTCCATTGTGTCTATGGATTTTGAGAACTCCTCCGCATCTCTATCCAATCTTCTTGTACCTCCTTTTTTCTCCGCAAGTGATGTGATGATGTTGAAATCCCCAGCTAGGATCCAATGTAGGTTGTTGGCTCGATTTTTAAGATCATATAGGTCTCTTAGAATTCCTCTCTTATCCTCTAACCCCTGGGGTCCATACAAATTAGTGCATAAAATCACCTCTGTGTTCCCAATGAGTTGCATGTAGACCATAAGGGTATGCCTTGTCGCTTCGGCTTCTATTAGGCTTAGTACTTATGGGATCCACAGGGTGAGGATACCTCCTTCCATTTGGTGGCCTCCAATAGCCACCATCTTGTACTTGCGCCATTGTTGTTGACTGATTGTTTTCATTCTGTATGTATTACACTTGGTCTCTTGAATAAAACAGATATTCATTTGTTCCTATTTTAGTCTATTTCTAAGGATATGTTGCTTTCTTGGAATGTTTAGGCCTCTTATATTCCAAGTTATAACCTTCATTTAAACATGCGGGGGGGAGTTGGGGAAGAGTTTTTTTTATCTTACCTGAGTTTATCAGTAGAGCTCCAAGCTCCTCTAGGGCTACACTATTTGATTTCCTTCCTTTTTTCCTCCACGTTTGCTTGGGTGAGAGCTATGGTTGTCCATCACCGTCTTTGACTCCTAGGTGTCCAATCTCCCCATGTGTACACTTTAGGCCTCTAGCTTTGGCTTCCTCCCTTAGGATGAACAAGTACTAGATGTGGTCAAGTTGCTCTGTTGGTACATTGTCTACTCCTTTTCTTTTCCATTTCTCTAGTATGTTCGTGATATCTATCCCTTCCCTTTCCACAAGGTCTATGAGTTCTGGATATTTTATGCCTACTTCTCTTGGTGTCATTTCTGCCTCTCCCTCTTCTTCTTGCATAGGGGTGTTGTTGTCTCTGATTTCTCCTTCCATCGGAGTTGTGCAAATTCCCTGTTCATTTTGGTTATTTGGTTGGTCAGTGGGCTCGTTTGGTGTTTTTTCTATGACTTCCTAATCTTTTTTCATATCCTTATTGGCTTCTTCCCATTGATTGGTTTTATCCCTTCCTTCCAGGTTATTCCGGACCTCTGGGTTATTTTCTTCTTAGGCTTTTCTCTTCTTTTTGTTGGCTCTGCTTCTAGGGTTTGGTTTAACAAAACCATCCTCATCCTGTTGTGGTTTGGGGTTATTCATTTCCTATTGTTGATTAAGAGGGAATTCCTTGATCAAGTGACCATGTTCATGGCACCTTCTACATCGAAAGGGTATCTATTCATAATCAATGTTTTGGATCCATTCCTCATCCCTGAATTCGAGGCTTATGGCTTCTAGGAGTGCTCCCAACACATCCATCTCTATACATATTGTTGCGTAAGATGTGTATCTCCCTTTCAGGGTGGCTTCTGCAGTCTTTATATATTTCCCCATTTTATTCCCTATTGCTTCAAAAGTAGAGGGTGAGTAGTAGTCTAAAGGTAATGAGTAGAGTCTCAGCCAAACCGATACCTTTTTGAAGGTCATTTTTTCTGGGGAGAAATTCTCCTTCCATGGCTACATGTACAGTCATGCTGATGCATGGAAGTATGGCCCTCTTTAAAATACTCTATCTCTGTCTTCCAGGTTTATGAAGACTACTGTGAAGAAACCTTTCGAGCTCAGATGGAGCTACACTTCCCCATTTGGCTTCCAATGATATTTGATCCAGTTGCACAACGTTCTTTCGGTGGGCCAAAAACCCATAAATTTGCAGATTAGCACATGCTCCTTCATCTGATCCCTATAGAGTTGCGTCTATGGATCCTCCAATATCACCTTGGGTATCAATGCTTATTTGGGTTTTCACGGGTTGCACCCTTCTGCCCAGTTGGTCTTCATTGTGTCTTACGTCTTGTTTTGGGTTTCTCTAGCCTCCTCTTCCATGTATTCACTTTTTCCCTGGTTCCTTTCCTAACCTTTTCCAAGTTTAGATCCCGAGGTGCCTGTCATTGATGCCTTCAAAAATACGCCCCTTGGCCCTTTCCCTCTATCTACCACTACCTGTTTGTACGAGGGGGTACTGTTACCCCCCTCCCCTCTGGTTCTCATGCTACCCTCTGTTATGGCCGTGATTGTCAAAAACCCTAGCTTGCGATTGCTCCAAAAAATTTGGTGCCCTTTCTTAGTTCCACTTTCGAGTCTTCCTTCATTACTTAGATTCATAGGTGAAATCCATTTTAATTGCAACAATGGCTACACCTTTGGTTACGGTTCCAATGTAATTTGGTTTGAGATCTCAACCAATTTTCACTCTTACTATGTTTTCATTCTCAATATATTTTAAGAAACTACAAAAAAGGTTGAGGACTAGATCCAAATCTTATGTGACTAAGGAGTAGCTAGATGAATCTTTCATAAATGAAATGAAGTATTTTTTGTGGGGAAAATGAGTTAGGGAACTTGAATCCTTATACCTCAGCCAAATATTTCAAGATGAGGAGGGGGAGATAAACCCTTCAAAACAAAGGGTCACACACATCTAGGGCACAATTGTTGCCAGCACCATGAAACTCCTAAACCTATGGTTCAAATCCAAGGTTCTAAACCTAGATGGTGATGCAATATGAAGGAAAGCTAAAAACTAGTACCTTATAGAATATTAAGGTACACGATATATGAAATTTCAAATTACTAAAAGAACTTTAATAAATGAATCTAATAAAATTGAAACAAGGAAAAATAACATAAAATTTCTTAAAGAGTTCGAAATTGTCAAAGAGCATCCTTGAATAGCTTTCTAAAGCTTCCTCAAGCATAATATTCATGTTGATAAGCATCCAATAGAAGGGTCAAATGACCCTTTTTGAAACATAGTATTTTATTCAAGGGGGAGAATAGACAAGGGTCGATTGACCCTTCCTTGAGCTAATATATTCGTTGCAGGGGAGCATAGGGAAGGGTATGTCAATTCTTCCTCAAGCGTAGCATTATTGTCAAGGGATAACCTAAGGAAGGGTTGACTAGACCTTCCTTGTGAATAGTATTTTGATTGTGGGGAGCATGTGTAAGGGTTGGTTAACTCTTTATCAAGCATAATATTCTAAATATTGTTTGAAGGAACTATTGAATTCATACATGTATTCAAATTATTTTTGATGTTGACGCTTATGAACTTATCAATTTTGGTTTGCTAGATTTGATTGATACATAGATGCTATTTATATATATAAATTTTGTTTTCAATAAGGACACAAGGTATGATTATTGTATGTAACTTCTTCATGATTTCAAAGAATATGAATTGTTAACAAAATTCATTTATTGTGTTTACAATATTAGGGTTTTAAATGGAATTGTAAAAGGGATAGATCTATCAAAAATCAAAATCAAGTTAGTATCTAATGGATCTTTTTCTAACTATATACATTAATTTAGGGATATAATTCAACTAATTTACATATTTAATTTACACAGAAATACATATAAAGGGGAAAGAAAACAAATTGAGAAGTTTGAACACATTGTAAACAACTTACTCTTAAGAAATATAGCATTAACAATACCCAAAAGTTTCTTGCACGCTTAAAAAAAGAGAGGATAAGATATAAGGACAATAAAAAAAATGCAAGTAAAACTTTGTATATGAAAAGTAAATTCTCTCATAATTTACAATTTGTGATAGTTTAAACCAAAACATTTCTACTATTTGCTCTTGCATATCCACTTTATTCTTTGAAATCAAAACTAGTACATGTACATGGACAGACACAACAATGGTTGCTTGACAAATGCTTTGCTGATATGAATTCATTGCAAAAATGAATGATAAGAATGCTATAGATAGACTTCGTTCTGTGGCAAATACCTCATTTGGATGTATCACCTACACAGAGGCAATTTAACTTCTAGAAAAAGGTTATGAATTTTTTGTGGCTTGGGTGTATGCATATATACTTATAGTTTTGATTTATTGGCATTTCTAAGTTTCCAGACACAAGGAAGGCTTGAGAATTGTGGCATGTGGTTGAAAACAAATAGGTTACAAATAATAAGTTTGATAACAAGGTGGAGTGGGGAATTGATTTAACATCAAAGAATGAGAGGTGCATAAGACAAAATAACCACCTGGACATTATGTTAAAAATCAAAATGATAAATATTGTTTTTCCTATACCATTTAAATTTTTTAAGTTGTTGCATATGGGTATTTGCGAAGGTTAAAAGATGGGAATCTTTTTAATGTTTTATTGTCTAAATTGATAAAGATATTTAACAAAGGAGATATTTAAAAACCCAATAATTGTGTAGAATTATCCAAAAGATATCAAGGCATTTTACATGCGGGTCAATGATGATGGAAATACTATTACCACCATGGTTGTACTTGTGCCTAAGGTATGCTCTTTATTGTCATTCAATATAAAATAAATTGGTTTCTCCAAGGAACCTATTGAAGTTGGTTAATGATAATAAATCTGAGAATATGGTTTTAGTCTTATCTTCATTGTTTGGATAGAATTTAAGCTGGTGTATTCTTCATAGGTCGGGGAATTGACAAGTTTTATAGTTTTATTCACCAAATTCATCCCTGTTCATGTGCATGGATAAGCCCGAATTTAGGCCAAATTTGGTTTTGTCCATGCACGTGGACATGGCCGAATACCTACTCTCATTTCTATCCCTCTACTATAAAGGATGGGTTTTGGTCCCTAATAGGTATGTTGACTGCCAAGCTTTAATTCCTAAAGGTTTGATAGGTCAAAGATTGCATTATTTCCGGTTTCAATAAAGGAGGTTAGATGGTGTTGTTTTCCTTGTTTCGGGGTATGTATTTGTATCTAGTTATTGGTTGATCTATTGTTTATTATAGGTATCCCCAGTTTGGGAAAACTAGTAGTTTTGATTCATCATATTCAACTTGGTTTATGTATGCCCCTAATGCTATCTTTCTATCTCTCCCTTGATTTGTTGTTGTTGTAACAAGAATGTTTGCTGGTGAATACAGGAGGTTATTGGTGGGATAATAAATAATCTTTGTTCCTTGTGATTTTCCTCATAAATGAATGAAGAAACTGATGAGGGTAGTGTGTATGTTGTGGTGTACCAATATTTGCAGTTGGTTTTTTCATATATTGTTATAAGGGTATATTTTTTATGGGTTAAATAAGGTTGTTACACTCATGTCCTATGATTGATGTGATAACGAAGGACAACCTAGTTGCGTTTAGAGGGAGTATAGGGAAAGTAAAGTATGGGTTGTTGGATATTGTACTTCTTTGCAGGATGGCTGCTCTTGTTGTCAGGGAGGATCTTCCCTTGCACCCAACGTGCCCAAATTTGGGCCTGTCTATGCACATGGATAGGGCCGAATTTACCAATTTTTATAATTAATTACTAAAACAATTAAAACTACCTAAAAGCATTTTAAATCATACCTTCAAAAAAATGCCAACGACCTCCATCAACGAATTTCGAATTCGTCCCTGTCCATGGACATGGACAAAGTCTTATTTGGACCTATCCATGTGCATTGATAGGCCAAATTCAGTGAATTCTATAATTAACTACTAACAAAATTTAAAACTACCTACAAAATTTTTTAAAACATACCTAAAAAAAAACACCAAGGATTGCCACCAACGAATGCCAACAACCACCTCCGACGAACGCCAATGACCACCACCAACGAACATTCAATAGAATCTCACCAGTTTAGAAAACTGTCATATGGCCGATGGGCAGGTGATATATAAAAAACATTTCATCTGAAAGGTCTGAAAGAGTTTTCAGCTGAACGAATATTTCGTCCGAAAAATCTTTTGGCCAAAAATATGTTACCGCATAAAAACATCCATCTAGCTAATCTTATACACGACGGATGAGGGCATCATCATGATATTTTTCAATTTGATGTCAAAATGTTTGGACGAAAGTTGTTTCGGTCGAAAGAACAAGGAGTTCGACCGAAAAAAGGCTGCTAGGATTTTTGAAGACCCGATTCTCACAAAAGTGTAACCCACCTTCATGATTTTAACCTAGAAAATATTCTAACTTGGGTCGAGTCTCACGACACCCCATCTATGTTTTAAATGCCAGACATGTAGGAGGGGAAGAGATTAGTTGTGGATCGTTGATCAAAGATATGGAGCATTTGATGACTTCTGCAAGGAACATGCACATTTATTAATATAAACTTATATAATATGTAAGATAAAACTATATATATAATGAATTATTATTAAAGATTCACCAAATTGTAATAATATTTAATAAATGAAACTTATACTAATATCTTAAAGATTAATTTGTTTTTTTTTTAAATTGACCTAAGCACACAAAACTAGTAAAGATAATATTTTTTATAAAATTTTGAAACTAAGTTATTTATAAAAATTTATTCAAATACTACTTGCAACACCTAAACTTTGTTTTTCATAAAATTGAGACTATGTTACAACATCTGGCTCCATATGGGGATTGTGTCTCCCTACGAGGCACTAAAGAATAGTAGACCAAGTGCATTTATTGGTTTATGGAGTCATTATTCTGAAAGAAAATTAACTAAAAGTTTCTAGTAATGATATTTTCCTCTTCAAAAGAATAGTAAGCCTTTCCTTCTCGCTTGTAAGATTAATCTATAATTGAAAAAACTTAACCACTACTAAATTTAAAATTTAACATGTTTATATAGAGTTTGATTAGAAATGGACAAAAATATTTCACTCATTAAACTTTACTCTGGAATTGTTTAGGGTAATATAAATCAAAATTTAGGCTAGCAGTCAAATTTGTAGCTAGTGTTTCATAATTCAAGGCTTTTAATATTTTCAAAAGACTATCAAGGTTAGGATAGATTTATTTCTGAGGAAAATTTTAAGATGAGGATTGAAATAAAGATACTCATTAGCACTCTTCCTCATCCTTATGGTGTTTCTACACTACCAAAAAGTGTCCATAGCCTATGGTGTATTCACATAGACATCAAAGGTCTTGCTTCACTTACAACGAGCATCCATAGCCCCAGTGAAGATACCTACATTTACCATTTGAATTTCCTTTCACCATATATTTCAATTAGTTTGAGAGTTTTAGAAGATGGGGGAAATCAATATGCTTTTCACATTTAAGGGATGATGTCTATTTATCAAGGATTAGTTAGACATACCTTAGTTGTAAAGTATTCTCATAAAGTTTCTCATTCCCTTAGATATAACTCTATTCCTTCCAAAATATATCACTTTAGTAGGATACCTTGCTTTTATTGAAACAACCAGTTATAAGTTTGACTCTAAATCATATGTATAAAAGAAATTTACCCAAAACCTATCCTTTCAACTTTCATGAATGAATTAAGATATTCTCCTTTATGGTTTTAAAGTAACATGTCAAACTCTTTATCAATAGTTGAGATAGTTTTTTCTATCAAGATTTTAAAACTTGAGAATACAAGAAATTATTTTTTCAAGGAGAATAATTATTTAGTGATATGGTATCCTAACAAAGGGATGAATGGACTATCTAAGAGACAATGTTTTATTTTATTTGTTTTAGTCATCGTTAATGACTGATCATTCTTCATAACTACACATTTCATACCAAAACCTATTTCAAATTATTTAATTAGAAATCTTTCTAAAAGTACAAGAATTTTTTTAAAGAAAATCCAAGAAAACCAATCATATAAAATGAGTGGAAAACAATTTTTTTTTTTAAATTGAATAAAAATTTTCAGGAATCACCCATTCACAGGAAATTCCAACAAATCTTCTTGCAAATTTTGAAGGGAGAATGAATTGTTTCCCTAAAATAGAATAATCTGGTAATGTCCTAGCCATAGATGATCAAATTTTCCATGTTTTCCAGGATCCTCTCTTCTTCTATCCCATATTAACGCTAAGTCACCATGAATAAAGTTTTGATGGAATATCATGTTGGCATTGACGTCAACATGAAGACAAGAAGTACCATAGTGGAGTATGACATGAAACTGTAGTAAAAGCTACATGAATACTGATTTACATGAATGTAGTGGAATACTGGAATACAAGGGATCGCCTGGTGGTGTTATTTGAAAGAATGAAAATAAAAGAATGAGACACTTTCAATTACTACACCGATCAAGTTGATTTAGCCCGGTGACTATATATTATGTTGAGACAGGATCATGATGAACATAACGAATACTAGTAAGTCACCCTCTTGAATACTTTCTCATGCATTATCATTTTAGAGTGTAGTTGAAGGGAAATTTGTTGATGCAACACCGAGAACCCATGAGTCTATTATATCAACATGGTAGTTGATATTTCGTAGAAATTTTTGGTCATCATTTTTTCCAAGACAAAGATGGATGACCCTTCAAACCCAAACAATTTCCAGCAACCACCAATGGTTAGATCCACTCAAGTAGTCAATTTTTGAATAAATTTTCATTGATTTCAAAGGTTAGCAAGTGATTAGATATATGTCAAAGGTTAGTAAGTGATAGAATATAACTATGACCTTGGTATCACTTTAATAAATACAAAAGTGGAAAAGTTAAGTGGAAATGGAGTTTACGCAAAAGTGTAAATGAAAGTGGACTAGATATAAATATGAATTTAATAAATAACAAAAGTTGAAAAGTTAGGTGGAAGTGGAGTTCACGTAAAAGAGGAGAAAATATGAAAGTGGAATAAAGAAAAAGGTAAAAGTGAAATTGGATTAAAGAAAAAGGTAAAAGTGAAAGTGGAGTTAAAGAAAAAAGGAAAAAATGAAAGAGTGCATGGTATGTGCACATGGTATTTGCAAACCATGGTGGTATTTGTCTATGGTAAGGTAAAAAGTGAATTAAATCATGATAGTGAAAATATATTGACTGAGTTTAAAATGTGACTAAACAATCTAAAAGGAACAATGGTTCATTGACATTGTATTAATTAAAATAGTATGATTACTATCTTATATTGAAAAGGCACATACTTATAATGAAGAGATACATTCCTATATATTGAAGAGTTGAAAAGGCACATACTTATAATGAAGAGATACGTTCCTATATATTGAAGAGTTGAAAAGACACATACCTATAGTGAAGAGATACATTCATATATATTGAATAGGTGAAATTGTTTAGTTGTACATGACCATTGGAAGACTATATAAATGGAAATTCTTGTTGAAAGAGGGTGTGTCTTTATGCTTGAAATATGAATATCAATAATAGAGTCAGAGGCCAAGAAAGTAAATGAATATATGTAGCAGAATCCAAAGAAGATTATGAAGATTTGAAGATTGAAGTACTTATCATAAAAATGGAGGTTCGGTGGTGCTAAGGCAGGTTGGAGCCTACAAAGGAGTTTGTAGCCTCCTTCCAGTTGAAGCTGGTAAACCCAGGTGTTGCAACATATTTTCAGTTATAGCTGAAGAAACTAGAGAGTTGGTGCTTCCCTCTAGTCAGTGCTAGTAAATTTTATGGGGTTGCATCCTCCTTCTAGTTATTGCTAGTAAAACTAGGAATTGGTATTTCATTTGAGTTCAAGCTCATAAATTGAATGCAATCTTTATTGAAATTAAGAAGAACATTTGTTTCTTTTGGTTTTTTCACATTAAACTTCTATGTAGTGTACCTTTATATTGATCATTTGTTTTGATTTGATAAAATTAATAATGAAGTGGTTTTAAATCGTGGAAAAAGAATAATATTGATTCACCTCCCTATTAGTATCAAACAATATTCTAACAATTGGTATCATAGTAGGTTCCTTCATCATAGTCTAATCATCGAAAGGAAGATTGTATGAAACCACAATGGATCAACAATAAGGGATGTCCACAAATGAAGCTCCACTATTCCAAAAAGATAACTATGCATTTTGGAGTATAAGAATAAGAAGTTACCTAATGACATTGGGATGTGATGTTTGGCCATTTGTGATAATATTTTATGATGTACCATAAACGTATCCTTCAGGCACAACTACAAAGAAACTCTGCATTGATAATTCAAGAGATATAAATTCAATTCTAGGTGGATTAGCAAATAATGTATTTGTCAAAGTCATGCATTGTAAATTAGAAAAAGAGATTTGGGACAAACTACAAATCATCTATGAAGGATATTCCAAATTCAAGCAAGCAAAGATTCAAATGTACATAGGATAGTTTGAAATCTTGAATATGGAAGAAGAAGAAAATATTGTAGAGTATCTTCTAAGAGTAGATGAAATTATCAAGACAACTAGAGTACTAGGAGAATAATTGGATGATGAAATAGTAGTCCAAAATGTACTAAGATCACTTCCAATGAGTTATTATCCCAAAGTATATAGCTTGGAATATCAATAGAATCTTGACAAACTCACAATGGATGGACTACATGGGATTATCACAACCTATGGAATGAGAACAAGACAAGAAAAACCTTCAAAAGGTGAAACAACTTTCAAAGTCTCAAAAGGAACTACCATGAACATGTATGAAATGAAAGCATCTGAAACAAATCTGATGAGGAATAAACAAACTTCATTAATGAACTTAAGAAAGGATTTGTAAAATACAAAGGGTGGTTACCTTTCAAATGCCCCAACTGTGGAAAAATTGGACACTTTTCTTCCAAATGTCCTTATCCCAAGGAAAACGATAGTGACGATGAAGAATCTTACAACCAAAAAGAACATAAAAAGGGTAAATCCCAATAAAAAAAGAAGTTCTATAAGAAAAATAAAATATTTTATTCTAAAGAAGTCAGTAGCTCATCTGACATGAGTGAAAATGATGATACAAAGGTTCTATTTATGGGAATAGAAACTCAAATTGACACTAATGAAGATAATAATTATGAAAATGAATAAAATCCATAACTTGAAGTTGATATTGAAGGAGTACTCATTATTTCCATCGAAGAACTGAGAAGATGTATAAGGAAGAACAAATCATTAAAAGAACAATTGTTAGATTATAAGGAAGAACAAAAATCAAGAGAAGAAGAAGTTTAAAAAATCATCAAGAAAATAGAACAAATCATTATTGATTTAAAAACTCAATTACAATAAGATAAAATAATTGAAGAAGTCTTAAGTAAACGACTTAATGACAAGGAACAAAAATGTGAAAAATTAGAGGCTAAAATAGTTCTTCTAAGAAGGAAGCTTGAGAAAGGAACTAACCATTCAAATTTTGGAAGTAGTTAAAAAATATTGGATGACATCCTTAATAGTCAAATAATATAAAGTAATAAGGTTGGACTAGGTTATTAGCACAAGGAAACTAATAACGTCTCAAAATCTGGAATACAAAAAATTGATAAAAGTCCAAAAAGTTATGCAATTTCCCTTCACAACTCCTTCAAAAAGGAAGAATACAAGATAAATATTTATTATAATCAACATAAATATGCTCTCCCTTCAAAATAAAATGAATATAGAAGGAATAAAATTTCAATAAGAACTCTCCCAAAAATGTATCAACAACTCTTACTTGGCTATTGTTTTTCTTGTCATAATTTTGGGCATAAAGCATTCGACTGTAAATATTATAGAAAGAAATATCATAAAAGTGTTCAAGGATATGGCCATAGGAACACGAAGTATATTAGCAATAAAAGGAGTAGAAACTATAATTCATTTTATCCATTACAAGATTACAATATTAAATGCTACAAATGCAACAATTATGGTCATAAATCTAGTAATTGTAGACTATCAAAATATTCCATGAAGGAAAGTATTTCCAACAATCAAGAAGAAAAATATAAGAAGATATGGAAGGAAAACAAAATAGAGGAAAAGGAAACATAATTTAACGTATCCTTATATTCCAAGAATAAAGGAAGCCAATGGTATGTTGACAGTGGATGTTCAAATCATATAACAACAAATTCATCAATCTGAAAAGGAAATAAAAAGGAAGTGTTATATTTGGAGATGATGTCTCTGCCAATATACTTGAAAAGGGTATAGTTAGTCTGGGAAATAATAGAGCTAAAGAAAAAAATGTGCTAATAGTTGAAAATGTGAAGCCTAATATCCTCAGTATGAGATAAACATGTGATCGAGGACACATTCTCATATTTGACTCTAAAAAATGTGAAATTAGAAAATAAGACTTTGGAAAATTAGTGGTTGTTGCACCAGGAACATCAAGCATTGTATATATCTTAAGCACAAAAGAAGAATAAAATGTTTCATGGACCAAATAGATGAAAGTTTCTTATGGCACAAAAGAATGAGACACATACGCTTCGATAACTTAATAAAATTTAGTAGAGAGGAAGTTGTGAAATACATGCAAAAGATTATAAAACATTCAAACTCTATTTGTAAGCACTGCCAACATGGGAAGCAAACAAAAGTAAGATTCAATAAAAAGGAATACTCTACGTCAAAACCATTAGAACTTGTTCATATTGAGCTCTATGGACCAAAAGGAAATAAAAGTAAACAAGGTTAACATTACTTCATTTTATTCATTTATGACTATACAAGAATGACTTGGGTATCCTTTCACAAACGAAAATCAGAATCCTTCAAAAAATTTAAAGTATTCAAAGCATAGATTGAAAATGAGACTTATCTCAAAATAAAGTGCCTAAGATCAAACAATGGAGAATTATTTACCTCAAATGATTTCAATGAAGTTTATGAAACACATGGAATTAAAAGACACTTTTCATCTCTAAGAACTCCTCAGCAAAATGGAGTTGTTAAAAGGAAAAATACAACTATTCAAAGAAGAAGCTAGAGCCATGTTAAATGAATCCAAACTCCTAGATATATATTCGAGAGAAGTAGTGTATACAACAATGTACATACTCAACAAAGCACAACTTAGAGTTAACCACAAAAAAACACCATATGATTTGTGGTTTGGCAGACGAACATAAGTTGAACACTTCAGAGTTTTTGGGAACAAATGCTACATAAAGAGAGATGATGATAACCTACGAAAAATTGATTCCATATCACATGGAGGCATATTTATTGGTTACTCATTGAAAAAAAAGGCCTACAAATTTTATAATATGAGGCTACACAAGATTGTTGAAAGTGCAAATGTAAAAGTGGATGATCTAAAAACAAAAGGGATCAAAATTCAAGATAATCCACAATTTGATGAAAGGATACGAGATGAAGATGATGAAGAAATTAAATAAATACAATAGGATGAATCAAAAAGTGAAGAAGAAAAGGAAGAGGAAGAATCACCAAGACAATATACAAAAGCACCATCAAGGATAATGCAAAGAAATCATCCTGAAAGTCAAATACTTGGTAACAAAAGTGTTGGAGTTGAAACAAGAAGAAAACTAACATATGAATCAGAACAAGCATTTATCTCCCTAATATAACCCAAAACATTTGCAAATTCCAACAAAGATGAAGATTAGATCAAAGCCATGAATGAATAGCTTGATTAAATAGAGAAAAAATAGACATGGGAACTTGTCCCAAGACCAAAAAACAAAAACATGGTAGGGACCAAGTTGATTTTTAAAATTAAATTTAATGAATATGGTTAATTTATAAAGAACAAAGAAATATTAGTGTGAAAAGGATATGCACAAGTAGAAGGGATTGAATTTGAAGAAACCTTCACTCTAGTTGCAAGAATGGAAGCCATCCGATTATTTATATCATACTCATGCTTTAAAAATTTTAAAGTCTATCAGATGGATATAAATTCTGCATTTCTGAATGGAGACCTAAAAGAAGAAGTCGACACAAAACAACAAAAAGTATTCAAACAACCAGGAAAAGAAGAACAAGTGTATAGATTGAAGAAGGAACTCTATGAACTTAAAAGAACACCCAGAGCATGGTATAGAATATTGGATAAGTTACTATTGCAACAAGGATTCAAAAAAGGCATGTCTAACTGATCTAGGGGATCAAAATATGCTCAAAAATCAAAGTGTTCGAAATTGCTCGAAAATTGTTGCATTGTGTAGATCTCATCCTCATGATCCTAATGCAACTTGAATGGGCTCAAACATAGTATGTATGGAAAATATATGGTGCTCTATCCATTTTCCCAAACAAACAAAATTTTCTAACTATACAATCCCTACAGGCGGATGTGGTAGCTGACTGTATAGTCTGTATAGTCCGTACATTCGTACAAGGTGATTGAGCTAATGACATGTCAGGGTGATTTGGCAGGTGATGTGGAACAATAAGTGGTCGACACATGGCATGGTGGTGGTGACTGTTCTTTTGAGGTGGACCTATTACAGGGTGCCACATGGCACCCCCTTGTTGTGTAAAATTTTGGTTTAGATCTATGAGGGTCGAACCTATGACCTCTGGGCAAGGGAGAAGGTTTACGTGTAGGCTGGGACACCAACTCGCCTACCAATGGTTCTTAACCCTATAGTGGAAATCTATTTATTTAAGTTGAAATAGCGACGTATTTGGCAGAGAAAGTGGTCGGGGCTTAGCCCTAGCCCGTGGTCACTAATATTACAATGCAAGCCACATGACCAAGAGCACAGGGGTTTCGGGGCCCAGCTAAAGGGGGTAGGTGGTTAGCCCAGCCCGTGGACACATAATACATCATGTGACAAAAATCTTCTGGGAGGTTGGCACCAATTTCGCTAATCGCACGACATTTTCCCCGTGCAGTGAGAATCATGCCAGAGCTAGGTTCTGAGCGCATGAGTTGGGTTTTGGCACTATGTGTGCATTTTGGAAGATAGTTTTACTATAGGTTTTGGGAAAAACTTGAGAGAAGGATATTTTCTCATTTTTTGGCCTAACCAAGTGCAGAAAGAGCCCCGACAAGGGTTTTTGAACATTTTGGAGCCATTGGATCCATCTATTTTTCATTCTGAGCATTGTAAAGAATTGTATTAACACTTTTGAGAATATAATGAAAATTATCCATTGGAAGTTGGACCAGGAGATGTAGCCCAACATAGGGGTGAACTCCTTTATCATTTTTTTTGTGTTATGTTCTTATTTTGATGGTTGTTTATGACTATTTTGTTGTTCATTTTAATTAAAAACTCAATAATTTCACGTGGTTGCAACTTGATCCAATTTCCCAATACACATACATTTTTCCACTTGCAATTTTTATACACAAACCTTTTCATTTTCAGATCAAGTTGGTATCAGAGCTAAGTTTTTTGAAGGTTTGATTTGTTTTCAAGTGTTTTGTTTTTTGATTCTTACAAGGTTGAAGCTCATAAGAGTAGAAGGACAACTTGTGGAGCCAAGTTCTCAAATTTCAAGACGGAGAACAATTAAATCACCTCAAGTTTCAAGGAGACATTCACCAAGTATGGCTCATGAGGAGAGTCATGACATTCCTACTTTAGAAGAGTAAACTTTAAGAAAATCCTTTTATGATATGACATAAATGGTGAAAGTTTTATTTGAGGAGAGGAATGCAAGGTTGAAAGGAGAAATCTCAAATCCTCCAAAAGGTGATGAAGGTAATGGTGATAAAACTCCAAAAGGAAATGGAGGAAATGGTGAAACTCCACCTCCTTCAGCTCCATCTTCCACTTCTCCTATTTCACAACGTTCTCCAAATTCTCCAAACGAACATGGTAAAATTCCTCCACAAACTCCTTTTCTTAATCTTGATATTAAGTTTGAATTTCCTATGTACAATGAAGAGGTAAATGCTAAGAAATTGGATAATTAGATTCGTCAGATTGAAGTGTATTGTAGGATACAAAGAATCTAGGATGATGAAACTAAGATTCAACTTGATTCTCTTAGATTGGAAGGTGGAGCACTCATTTGGTGGGAAGCCAAAACTAAAGAGGACATGAAGAAACATGGTAAATGTTTGTTCTGTTTGAATGATTTTATTGTTGCAATTAAAAGGAAATTTTATCCATTAGCACACATGCAGAAAGCTATCATGGATCGGAAAAAATATAGGCAAGATAAAGGGAAAAATGTGCAAATATACACTCAAGAATTTAGGAGAAGAGATTTGGTTTTGGGTATAGATTTATCTTCTCAAGAAACTTTACTCAAATACATTGGAGGATTTCATAGCTATTTGAGACACACAATTCTCATGTTTAACCCTACAAATATAGATGAAGTTTGTGTACATGAAACTCATTTAGAAGCAAGAGGGAAGAATGCTCCTCAAGAGGGTAGAAAGAAGCCATTTTATAATGGAGACAAAGGAAAGGGGAAATTCAAAGGAAAATGAAAAGGAATGAAGAATGATTCAGCTAAGAAAGAGGGAGAAAACATCTTATGTAAACAATGTTCAAAAGATGGCCATGATGAATACCATTGCTGGAAACTTCATCCTAAAATGAGATCGAAAAAGTTCAACAGCAAAGGAAAACCAAAGACTATTACAACTACACAACATGATTTAGGATCTGATTCTGGAGAGGAAGCAAAAATCACAGCCATGGGTTTTCAAGGTAAGGACTCTATTTCCTTTACTAGTTCTTCAAGTAGTAGCCCCAAAGAAGCTCAACATGAAAAAAAAAGAATATAGCTTTTCCACATAAGGTTTATTTCAAATCATACCAATACATATACTCTATTTGATATTGGATCATAAGAAAACCTCATTTATGAAGACACTGTCAAGAAATTGCATTTGGAAACAACTCCTCATCCTAAACCATATCCTCTAGGTTGGATATGTGACAATGCCAAATTGCACGTGACAAAAAGATGTAAACTCAGATTTTCCATCACTGCAAACTTTATAGATGAGGTATAGCTTGATGTCATTCCATTGAATATTTTTGGTATTGTTTTGGGAAGCCCACATTTAAATGATAGGAGAGCCATCTTTCATCATGAGAAAAAATATCATTTGTTTAAAAATGGAGTTGAGTGCATTGTTAGAGAACATACCAATAAGTTGAATTTGTCACTTGTAAATGCTCGACAAATGAAGAGATTAGTCAATGCTAGTAATAATTTTGTACTCTTGATGATCAAACCCAAAGACAATGTTGAAAAATAATCTTTCCAAGGATGTGATGCAAAGTTAAAATCTGATTTATATGAGGTTGTTAACAAATATGATGAGATGTTTCAACAGCCAAAAGGATTGCCTCCTAAAAGGGGTATCCAACATGAGATCCAATTGCAGAAAGATTGCCCTCTTCCAAACATTGGCATGTAGATGATGTTAGTCATGGAGAATGCTAAAATAAAAATAAAAAATCCAAGAGTTTCTTGACAAAGTGGTTATCATGCCAAGCACATTGCCATGTGGGTCAATGATTGTTTTAGTACCAAAGAAACATGGTTCATGGTGAATGTATGTATATTTCAGATCCTTCAACAAGATTATGGTAAATAATCATTACCTTCTTCCTCGAATTGATGCTTTGCTTGATAAATTGAAAGATGTTGTGTATTTGACTAAGTTGGAGTTGAGAAGTGGTTATTATCATATTAGGATTGTTGAAGGAGACATGTGGAATACATCTTTCAAAACAAAGAAAGGTTTGTATGAATGGATGGTTATGTCATTGGGCTTTGTAATTCTCTTGCAACATTCATGAGAGTTATGAATGATGTTTTAAGGAATTTTCTTGATGATTGTGTAATTGTCTACTTGGATGACATATTGATATTTATCAAATCTCATGAAGAACATGTTAGGCATGTGAAACAAGTCTTTGATGTCTTGAATAAAGAAAATTTGTTTTTAAAGATGTCTAAATATGAGTTTTGAAAGACCTCATTAGTTTACTTGGGACATATTGTTGGAGGGGGGGAATTGAAGATGGATTAGTCAAAGGTCAAAGTAATTTTAGATTGGCCCAAGACCAACAATGTAACAGAAGTTAGAATCCTTTTGGGAGATTCCCAATATTGGAGAAAGTTTATTTCTAACTTTTCCTCCATTGCAACTCCATTACATGCCATGAAAAGCATTAAATAGGTTTTCCAATGGGGAGGCAAGCAACAAAAATATTTTGATGCATTGAAGGAGAGAATTAGTTCAGCTCTAGTTCTTGCACTTCCTGATTTAAGATAGCCATTTGAGATACAAACATATGCAAGTAACTATGCCATGGGAGCAGTCTTGTTGCAACATGGTAAGCCCATATGTTTTCATTCTGAAACTTTTAATGGTGCATTAGTTAATTATCCTACATATGACAAGGAATTGTATGCATTGGTGCAAAGTGTGAAAAAGTGGAAATATTATTTGTTGGGAAAAGAAACTATTATTCACATGGATCATCAACCTTTGCAATACTTGCAATCATAAGATAAGCTACAACAAGCAAGACATTTCATATGGATGGGCTTCTTGCAGCAATTCCACTTGGTGATAAGGTATAAGAAAGGAATTTATAACAAGGTTGTTGATATGATTTCTAGTCCTATTATTTGTGCTTCAATTATTCTTAAGCATAATTCTATCATGCATGACAACTATGTTGAATAGTATTCTTTAGATGTTGATTTTAAAGATGTATATGCAACTTTGTGTCAAGCTAACCAAACAGAGGAATTGTATTATCATGTGCATGATAAAATTTTGTATCATCTTGGAAAGTTATGTATTCCATAGGGTGAAAGAGTCAACATCATAAGGGAAACACATTCTTCTCTTATTGTTGACCACTTTGGTGTAGGCAAGACGATGGATAATATGCAAAGGTATTTCTATTGGCCTAAAACGAATGAAAGTGTATCATGATATGTATAAGGATGTTCTTTATGTGCTACAAGTAATCCTAGCAACAAAAATTTAGGATTGTATACTCCACTTCCAGTTCCTTCTCGTACTTGGGAAAGATTTTCCATGGAATTTGTAGGAGGATTACCTATGTATAAAAAGAATCATGATTATATTTATGTTGTGGTTGATTGTTTCAGCAAAATGTGTATTTTAATGCCTTGTAAGAAGTATCTTACAACTAAGAAAATGACACAAATGTTCTTTCAACATGTATTGGTACATTTTGGGTTGCCCAAATTCATTATTTCTGATCGAGATCCTCAAATTCTTGGGAATTTTTGGCCAAGCTTATAGGAACTCATGGAAACCAAGTCGAAATAGCGTACATCATTCCATCCACAATATGATGGTCAGACAAAAGTGGTGAATAAAAAAATAGTACATCTTCTTCTTGGTTATTTCAACAAACATCCTAATCTTTGGGATGAACACCTACACTACATTCAACATGCTTATAACCAGGCTAAGCATTCATCGACTCAAACATCTCCATTTGAGGAATGTTTTGGTTACTTTCCAAAATATCCTTTATATTTTATCTTTGGGAAGGATTTTTCTATTGATGGTCATTATGACATTGATAGAGAAAAGAAGTTCATTGAACAAACTCAATTGGTGCATCAAATGGTACAAGAGTAGTTGGAAAAGAGCCAAGGAAAGTACAAGACGAAACATGAAAATCATTGTGTTTATCACAGTTTCCAAGTTGGATATGAAGTTTGGATTTAAATTAGCAAAGAGATGCTTAAAGGAGAAGGTAAAAATATGAAACCAATCATATATGGACCTTTTAAGATTCTTAAAAAAATTGGTAACAATGACTTCCGTTTGAATTTGCCTCATATGCAAATGTATGCAGTTGTTAATGTTGAGAATTTGAGATTGTATGAGCCTCCTTTTATTGATGATCAAGGAGATCATGTTCATATTCCTTCAATATATGGTTTCTCACAAGAATATCTTTCACAACTGCAATAGGATACCATCCTTGATAGAAAGATAAAAACTTCAAAACGAGGGAATATGGAGTACCTTCATGTTGGTCTCAAAGACACAAATCCAAGCAAATATAAATGGATTGAGGTTAGAAGGGTGAGGGAACTGTACCCTCATCTACATATTGACTGAAAATAGTCTTTTGGAGGTCCAAAAGCTTCCCAATGGGGACGAGTCATCTAGGGGATCAAAAAATGCTAAAAAATCAAAGTGTTCAAAATTGCTCGAAAATGGTTTCATTGTGTAGATATCGTCCTCGTGATTCCAACACAACTTGAACGAGATCAAATAGAGTCTGTATGGAAAATATATGGTTTTTTGTCATTTTTCCCAAACAAGAAAAAACTATTGAATGTACAGTCCATATACGATGATGTGGCAATTGACCATATAGTTCATACAAGGTGACTGGGTTGTTGACGTGTCAGGGTGATTTGGTAGGTGATGTGGACCAATCGATGGTCGACATGTGGCATGGTGGTGGTGACTATAATTTTGAGGTGGACCTATTGTAGGGTGCCACGTGGCACCCCTTTTTTATGTAAAAGTTTGATTTGGCTCTATGGGGGTTGAACCCGTGACCTCCAGGCAAGGGGAAAGGTTTACACGTAGGTTGGGCCACCAACCCACCTACCAATGGTTATTAACCCTATAATGGAAATATGTTCATTTAAGTTGAAATAGTGATGTATTTGGTGGAAAAATGGGTCGGGTCTTAGCCCCAACTCGTGGTCACCAATCTTACAACACAATCCACATGGCCAGAAGCACAGGGGATTTGGGGCCCAACCGATGAGGGTGGGTTGTTAGCCCAACCCGTGGACATGTACTACACCATGAGACCAAAATATTCAGGGAGGTTGGCACCAATTTCACTAACTGCATAACATTTTTACCCACGCAGTGAGAATCATGCCAGAGCTAGGTTTTAAGCATGTGAGTTGGGTATTGGTACTGTGTATGCATTTTGGAGGGAAATTTTAATGTAGGTTTTGGGAAAAACTTCAGAGAAGGTTATTTTTCTCATTTTTTGGCCAAACCAGGTGCAAAAAGAGCCCAGACCAGGGTTTTTGGACATTTTGGAGCCATTGGAGCTATCTATTTTTCATTTTGAGCATTGTAAAGCATTGTATTAACATTTTTTAGCATATAATGAAAATGATCCATTGGAAGTTGGACCAGGAGATGTATCCCAAGAGAGGGGTGAACTCTTTTATCATTTTGTTGTGCTATGTGCTTATTTTGATGGTTGTTTGTGACTGTTTTGTTGTTCATTTTAAGTAAGAACTCAATAATTTCATGTGCTTGCAACTTGATCCAATTTCCCAAGACACATACATTTTTCCACTTGCAATTTTTATACACAAAACTTTTCATTTTCAGATCACCAACAACAATATCTATCTTGGAATTGAAAAATACAGTTTTATAGTCACAATGGTCTATGTGGATGACATCATATTTGGTTACAACAATGATGAATCAAGTTATAAATTTTCAAAAGAGTTTGAAATGTCTATGATTGGAGAGCTGACTTTCTTCCTTGGACTTCAAATCACTTAGTCATCGAAAGGAATTTTTATTACTTAGTCTAAATACCTGAAAGAGATACTTACAAAGTTTGGAATGGATGAAAGTGCACTTGTTAGCACTCCAATGAAAACCATTCGCAAACTCAACAAGGAAGATGAGTTACCTTTTGTATATTAAACTCTCAACATATCTACGGTTGGTAGTCTACTATATTTGACTACATCCAGACATGATATCATGAAGGCAGTAGGAATGATGGCAATATTTAAATCATCTCCCAAGGAATCACATGTGATGGATGTCAAGAGAATATTTAAATATCTTAAGGGAACATCATAATTTTGCTTATGGTATCCAAGGAATAAAGGATTTGAACTAATTGCCTACACATATGTTTATTGGGCTAGTAGTGTGGATGAAAAAAAGAGCACTAGTTGAAATGCATTTTTCGTAGAGGAATGTATATTCTCATGGTCAAGTAGAAAACAAACATCAATTTCACTATCTACAAAGAGGTCAAATATATTACAGTTGTTGAATGTTGCACTCAAATATTATGGATGATACAAACATTAGAGGATATTAAAATTGAATGTAATCCATTGATACCTATCTATTGTGACAATACAAGTTCCATCAACATATGCAAGAATCCATTCATGCATACAAAGACAAAACATATACCCATCAAGTAGCATTTATTGAGAGAGAAAGTTAGTGACAAAAAGGTTATATTGGAGTATGTTGGTTCAAAGGAGAACATAGCATACATATTCAATAAAAACCTACCTAAAGAAGCATTTGAACATCTACGGAAAAAGTTGGGAGTAATATCCCTACAATAAAAAAAAAATGGGCTCATGATGACAGGGGGAGAAATGTTGATAGAGGGATTTGTCAAAAATAGAGGATGGAAAAAGGTTCACTGAAAAAAAAGAAAAAATAAAAAACTAAAGTGTTGTTGATGGGAGAGCAAGAAATAAAAAATGACAAGTACTGTCACTCAAAAAACAAGAACGCTAAGAAACATGCAATTGGTGATTAAACTCATTATGGTATTATAGGCCTTGACATTGATGTTAAAGGGAGAGAAAACAATGGTAAAAAAATTATTCATTGTTAGGGGAGCATTTTGTTTTACGATGTGTTTCCATCAATGGAAAAAGGGGAGATTAATGGAAATATCGTGTTGGCATTGATGCCAACATGAAGACAAGAAGTACCAAAGTGAAGTATGGAATGGAACTATAGAAAAATCTATAGGAATACTAAGTTACAAGAATGCAATAGACTACTATAATACAAGGGATTGCCTAGTTGAGTGCTTTGAAATAATGAAAGAACGAAAATTAAAGAATGAGACAATTTCAATTACTTCACTGGTTGAGTCAAGTTGTCCTAGTGACTGTATATTCTGTTGAGATAGGATTATGATGAAAATAATGAATATTGGCAAGTCACCTTCTTGAATACTTTCTCATGCACTATCATTTTAGAGTGTAGTCGAAGTGAAATTTGTTGATGCAACACTTCATGTAAGCGATAAAACCCCCTACAGACTACACTAGGGTTATAAAGTGTAGGCAGAGCTAACCATATAAAGTCTCCTACTTTTAACAACTATCTCGACATTACCCCACAATCATGCATAAAAATAAAACTATGAGGATTCGGTAGTCCTACCTTAAACTCCACGTCCGGTGTCGATCCCTTTTCACTTGGTTGTTTCTTGACTACAAGTCTCCTCCCAAGGATGACCTACATTCATCAAAAGACAAACAAGAAACTACAAGCATGCATTATACATATGTCTTAGTGGATTATATATCATAACCAAAATGCAAATAAATCATGAAGATTGAAGACATCATTTGGCGGGACATAAAAAGTATTTCTTTATATTAATCTCACAAATTCGGTTACAATATGAGACTGACAATTGCTCCTCAAACTCGGTCTTGGGCTCCTCTTTACCATGCACCAGATTGTTCCACGTATTTGTCTCCTCTTTAGTTCTCTCTGGGGAAATGGAAAGGATTTACAATGGAGGAAAAAAGGGCTGAAAAAGGGAATTCTGGTTCAAATTCACAACATGGTTGAAAAATATTGGGGAAAAGGGGGGATATTGAAATGGGCAAAGTTTTTTTTCTCTTGTGCTTCCCTTTGAAATGGAACCCCAATACCTTCTTTTATAGGCCAAAAATCTAAGTATTCGGTTGGGTGACCGACTATAGGCGGTCAAATGATTAGTAATGGCCCACAATCCTGTATCCCTTTGCAATTTTTATTTTCCGCAATTTTTGTAAGTGTATGCAGGTTGTAATGGTGCAGAAAGCATGTGCACGTGGGAAATAGTGGTGAAGGCCATGTACAACTTCAATAAAATGGTTTTTTAGAAGATTTGTTCAATGATGGCTTGGAAAATATAGCAAGTAAGATGGTATGATGCCAGGTATGCATGTTTGGTGCAATTTAGGGTTATAATAGATGCCCCCTAATGCATGAGGTCAGAAGAGGATCTGATGAATGAAATACATTAAAAATATTCACCAACGTATGAAAGAATAAAAAGAAAATACTTTTCCCTTCCTCTTTTTTGGGTATATTTGATTTTTTTGTCTTTTTCAATAATTTTGGAAAGCTTGAAAAAGAATAAAATAATGCTACATTACAAAGGAGGAACGAGTGTCATAGACATACTAGTTCTAAGCACAAGGAACACACTGATGCTCAGAGCAAGGAGACATGTGCAGGAAAAGGACACTTGTGAAAAATCCTCCATGGGTCAAGGTGTCAAGATGTAGAGGCAAAGTGCTACAAGGCTTGTGTATAAGGCATTCTTCAGATGGTTCAGTTGAGAGCAACATGGAGCCGACATTAGGCTAAAGACGCAGGAATGAAAATGTGATTAATAAGACACAATTATAGCATCCTTCGATGTAATTCTAACGAGTACATAGAAGGTAAGCTCAACATTTTTTCATTTTTAGAGAGTCTGAAAAAGCATAACATGAGACTCTACTGGGGTACCTTTTTTGAAGGTAGTCTATTCGGTTCGAGAAAGGGGTAAACTAGCACCAAAAAGACGTCTATTCAAAACCATTTTAACAAGTGTGACAAAGACAAGATCACTCAGAAATATTTTCATATTTAAGGAGTTTGAAAAGAGATTAACTATGGACTCCGTAAGGGATGTTCTTCTGGACCAATTTAAGGAGTGTGAAGAAACAGGGTCACTCGACCATATTTTCAATATTAGGCAGTCTGGAAAGACATTAACTATGGACTTTGTCGGGGGTTCCTTTTTCGTAAATTTAGTCCCTCATGCCTGAAAAAGGGTTAAAAGTATACTTGAGAATACTCTTCTAGAGAACTGAAGCTCCTAGAGTATAACTATGTTCATACAATCGACCGTCCAGACTGAAAAAGGCTTAAACTACCATTGGATAGACATGCCTTCAAATTTTAGTTTGGTGAGCGTGAAGGGCAACAAGATCACTCGACAATCTTTTCATGTTTAGAGGGTATAAAAAGGGATTAAAAGAAGACTCTTCATTGTTTGGGAGTCTCGAGGGCAAGGTCAAGTGTGATGATGAATCATGCAAATGAGGCTCAAACTTGTAATCAAGAAAAACTAATAAGGACTCCTAAGCCTATAGTCATTAACGACGGCATGGACACCAAAAGAAACGAAGATTTAACTAGGGAATCCATGTAAAGGCATGCTCTGCCACTAAATTACGACACTTCTAAAGAAACAAAGATGGTTCTGTGTCGCAGCTCAGTGGGGTTGATCCTATGGAAAATCGAAAAAGACAACGAGATGCAGAAAGTGGAGGTGGAAACCTAACTTAGATGCAAAAAGTTGGAAAAATAACTTTTTTACCAAAGGACCTTTAAAAATGAACCAACTCTCAAAAAGTTTCCCAATACCAAAAGTAACATGTATCATAACATCCCATAAGAAACTCAAGAACCATACTAAATGATATGTGAGCTAGAAAAATGACAAAGGGGGCCAAAAATGACAAAAAGGGGCCAAAAGGTCTATAAATATAAGATAGAAACTCATTATCACCATTGTAAATTGATAATTGACCAAGAAGTCAAAAACAACCCTTTCTTAAAAGAGTTGATTCCAAGAGCTTCAGAGGACGAAACAAACTTCCACTTGGACCAAGTAAGTGTAAACTAGCTCCTCTTGCATTTATATACTTTCTTTTTGCATTTAATTTGTTTTTTGGGGGATGTATTAGGACAGCCCACGTATTCCCTTGTGCAGAAAACAATATTCCCGCATGCATACGTGACTGTGTCCAATACAACTCATGTACACACTCCAAATTGTGGAATGTTTTTAAAAAGAAAGTTTTTTTACTCTCTTTTGAACTTTTTCTTTTTGTAGGATGTATGTTCATTGGAGAGAAAGGGAGCATGACGACATTGATTCTTTGGTCTCCGAAGACCCTGCTTCTCTTTCCATATTAGTTCAATTTGGTTACTTGAAATACTTCTAGTGTCCACTCATGAGGGCACAACCCAGGTTATTGAATGCCTTGGTAGATTACTGGCACCTGGATGTCGAGGCATTTATTCTTGAGGGGTAGTCGTTGACTCCAACGACTGAAGAAATTTACTTCCTAACCGGTCTCTCAAGGAGAGGGGATCCAATCAACTTACATACCTTTACCCCAGGCCTCACAACATAGCTGAGTTAATTGAGATACACTGCGAGGTAGGCATAGATAAAGTGGTTTCTCAAGTGTTGATCCACAATATTTTCAACCTATCACTGGAAGTGATAGTTTTATTTATTGGGCAGATCACTGGATCTGCGAATTTACAACAGGCTTACCAGGTGCACATGCATTTTGAGGTACAACGCTTGAATGCACGAGTGTTCGACTAGAGCACAACCATGCTAGATTTCATGAAGAGACAACTGACAGAGTGTCGGGTGTGGGAGAACAAAAACCTTGGGTTTGGGATTGTTTTATGTTATTTGTTCTTCGAGAGGGTACCTAGTATTAGTCCATGAGAGACAGTACGAGGGCATGAGGCCTCCCTCCCAACATTATGTAAATGGGAGGTGCTATTTCCACGACAAGGAGGAGGGAGGACCACCAGTATTCCCGTATCTACCAGAGTAGAATGAGAAGAGATAGGTATGTTTATTTTTCAATGTTATTTAATTTTTATTTGTTTTAATATATATCATTTTTGTGTGTACCAGATTATCTGAAAACTATGTATCTGTTATGTATAGATGTGGGACCAATGCATCCAATATTCTTCTTGAGGAATAGGCGGTATCCTTGACCAGAGGCAATACTAGCCGAAGCTGCCAGACCAACAACAGCAGTAGGGGGACCTCCAGTCGGAGAGGTTGAGAGAGTATTGAGACGAGTGGAGCAAAACCTCACCATGATCACTCACGTAGTCCCTATGGTAGAGATCGAGGATCTTACACCAATGATTCAAACTCATGTAGTTGGGGTACCACAAACTTGGTTCCAACTCTTCCGGTGTTTGGAAAACATCATTGTTCACTACAAGAGGGCCAACAGTCCCCACCCTTAGCTAGGATGGACTACTTACGTGCCTAGGGAACCTTTTGTATATTTTTTAGGGCATAAGCTTTGTGACTCTTACTAGACATATATTTTTGAAGAGCTTGTGCTCACCTATGTACTCTGATACTTTCGATGGATATATGCACATTTACATCTTTTTATGTCTTATGGATTACATTTATTTACAAATTTATTTACATGTGCGTGTGTGTTCTTTTTCTTACATGTGTGCAATATGTCAATCTAATACATGATTAGCTAGAGTATCTGTGATTTGATTCAATATCCTAGGAACATGGATGTACGTAATGTAATCAAAGCTTTGTTCTAAGAGACATACCCTAATAAACCGTCGATGTAGAGTAGGATCGTAAACATGGTAAACCCAATTTAACTGGGACACAACCAGCTGAGCATCTAAGTAGACCCAGAGATGAGAGATACCATGTGACAAAGCATCACGAAGAAACTCTAAGACTGCGTTGTATTTGAAAACATTTTTTATGGCGTCGCCTAAACAGATACCTCTTGATGATAACAGCTGGCCCTGATGTGTGAAAATGACCCAAGATGTGGAAGCAAGCCTCTGAGTGTGCCATCTAGCACCATCCACAAACCCAATGAACACCTCTGATTTACTTGACATCTCCCATGGTGAAAAAGATGACATAAAAAATGACACGTCCATAAAACCAAAAAGACAAAAACTAAAAAAGAAAAAAAATGTATAAGAACTATACATATGTACAAGAAGTCACCCAAGGCGACCCACCTATGAGTAATACTTCTTGAGGTATATCCCATTTCTAGGCTCCACCAAATCATTTCCCTCAAATTCCATCGGACGATAAGTGCCCTTCTTTAGAACCTCCTTCATGATGAAAGGTCTGAACCACATGGGTTTGAACTTTCTTGCCCCTAGGGGATCCTTATTTTGGTAATAGACCAGGACAAGGTCACATTCAGAGAAAATTCGAGGATGAATGGACCGATCATAATGACACTTGAGTTTTTTTTTGTGAGCCTCGTTGGCCAAGGCTGCATCCCAATGCTTCTCATCGAGCTGCTCAAGATATAATAAATGATCCTCAAGTGGTGAAGTGTCTGGAAATAATTGTACTTCCAACTTTAGAGATGGGATATGGCATTCCATAGGCAAGACTTCTTCCATCCCGTAAACAAGTTGAAAAGGTGATAAACTGGTTGCAATCTTAATAGACGTTTGGTAGGCCCATAATGTTGAGTACAAAATCAAATGCCAATTTGACTTGGTCGAATTTATCGTTCATTGTAGAATAGTCTTAAGGTACGTATTCATAGCTTCCACTTGACCATTCGCTTATGGGTAATAGGGTGACAAATGTTCTTGCCTCAACCCAAGATTTGACATTAACTCAAACATAATTTTATTCTAAAAGTGACTGCCATCGTTAGTGACAATCTCTCTCGGGATACCGAACCTTGCTATTATCTAGTTAAACAAAAAGAGAGTTGTTTTCTCGCCATCATCTTTGAACATTGGCATAACTTCGACCCACTTCATGAAGTAGTCTATTGCTACGATAATATAACAGTTCCCCCTTTATTAAGGGGGGTTGCATGTAGTGTAATCAATCCCCCACTTGGTGAAAGGACCAACTGTGATGACGGGAAACATGGAAGTGGGGTGTGCCCTCATCTTCCGAGAGAAGATCTGACATGGGTGGCATTTCTTGACCGATTCAACACAATCTTTGATTAATGTCATCCAAAATTAACCAGCTCGGAGAATATTTTGGGTTGTTTCCAACCCAGACAAATGACCGCCACATGCTCCACTGTGGCAATCATTAAGCACGATTTTCTCTTCTTCATGGGTGAGACACTAGCGAAGGATGCAATCTAAACCTTGATGATATAGAGTGTCCTCGAGTATGAGATAGTTCTTGTCCTGATGGTGTATATGGAGATGCTCATCATGGGAAGCAGAGGTGGGGCATTTCAAAGTCTAGAGATAGACTAGTATATCTCCATAACAGGGGTCCAAAGACGTGATCAAAAACATGTATCCTTTAATAGGTGACTCCTCGAGTATAACATCACCTGATTCAACTGGAAGTTCTGAGATGAGTTCCCTGAAGACCAACGAATTTTTGGATTTCGTCAAAACAAAATCAAAGTCAAATTCTTGGAGGATAACTATCCATCTACTGATCTTTCCATCATTTACATGTCATGTCAACACGTATTGAAACAGATTCGCAATGACAATGATGGTGGTCTTGCGAAACAAGATATAATGAAGGAACCGTTGGATAACATGAGTTGTTGCCAACACAAGTTTTTCAACATGGTAATAATTGAGTTCTAGTCCGACCAGGTCTTGGCTCAGGTAATAAATCACATATTCTTTGAGAAAATCATCCTCCTAAACCAAGACCATACCAATGGTCGACTCCGCAGCAACCAAGTACAATCAAAAATCTTTATTATAATTGGGTGGCCGAAGCAGAGGGGTAGACGTGATGACACATTTAAACTCTTTGAAAGAACACTAAGCCACTTCATCCCAATGAAAAGTAACATCCTTCTTTAGTAAATGCATGAAACCCTTTGCGATCTTGGCATAGTTTGCGATGAAACGCCATAAAAAGTTCACTTTTCCCTGTAAACTCTGAAGCTGAGGGACTGTGCACGGGGGAGGAATCTGAATTATCACCTCAACCTTTAGAGGATGGACCATGATCCCTATTGTCAAAGCTATGAAACCTAGCAAACAACCCGATGCTAAGCAAAAACTACATTTGTTTGGATTCAAGCGAATCCGGTAGTAGCAACATCGTTCAAAAATAAGTCATAGGTGTGTGGGATGATTAGCTCTCTTACAAGATCGTGATGTTAAATCATCAAGATAAGCCTCAAATATGTGTTTGAGATCATTGAAAGAAAAATACATGGCCCACTGAAAAGTAGCTCTATCATTTTTCAGAACAAAAGGCATCTTTCGATAAGAGAATGTACCCCACGAACAAACGAAAGTGGTTTTGTGTTGGTCTTCGGGTTTGATCTGTATCTAATTTTATCATGAAAAACCATCCATGAAAGAAAAGACCTCACAACCTGTGCATTCATCGACTATGCGGTCAATAAACAACATGGGGAAATTATCCTTTGGACAAGCCTTGTTCAAATCATAGAAGTCTGTACATACGCGAATCGTACCTTGTTTTTTGTTGACTAGAACGGGATTTGACACCCATTGAGTCAATTGGACGGGGTAGATGAAACCAACTTCAAGCTATTTCTCTACATCAGCCTTGGTAGTTGTTTATTTCTTAGGATTAACCGGATGAATCTTCTACCAGACCAGCTTAGCGTCAGGGTATGTTATGATTTCATGTTCGACGATTCTTGGATCTATGCATAGAATTTTCTCGTAAGACCAGGAAAACACGTCGTGGAATTATTTAAATAAATCCTTATGGATTCGAATATTCTTGGGGGAGAAGTTCACTCCGACGAAGACATTCTCCATGACGTCATGGGTTCTGGAGATATCAATAGGTATCATTTTAGCAATGGTTTCCATATTTCCTTTAGCATAAACTACGTGCATAGCCAAAGGATTGATAGGAAAAGACCTATCTCCAATCATAGTCAAAGTGAATTCACCTGCTTCTATTCTTCTTAACTATGGTAGTGAATATGATCTATGATGGAGATCATCCCAGGGTCTGTCCGGACTAGTCATTTACTCAATAATCACCTCGTCTGAGGGAAATACTACGTCTAAATAATCAATATCGACAAGGGAACCTTGAGCCCAAATAGGCTTGAGAACCAGATCTAACTTTTGTGTGGGAGTCAGATCAGAATCGGTGGAATCTTGCTGGACTATAGAGTATGCAAATTTTGTCACGGAAAAAGGCATGACCATGCGATGGTGCCCTGTCCCTTCCATCATGGATGATGGGGAAGGAATATTCCATGGATCATCAAAGTAAGTCATATGAAACGATGAGACTTGAAAAATTTCAACCTTAGACTGGTCGGGGACCGCCGATATGAACTTAACATTGCCTGAAGGAGGCGGGTAATCGAAAGTAACCATCAAAGGTGGGCACAAACCAACCCCTACGTTGATGATGTCGGGTTGAGGGTTATCAATCATGGGGACCGTGGATGCCCCCGATGAAGGGTCAGGATGGGAGAAAGACAATTGATCAATGTACACGATCCAACCCTTGTGTGGAAACAACAAGACTCAGAAAATTATAGTGACCACTGCATTCATAGCATAGGTCCAACTCCTTCCTATAAAGATATTGTAGTCGAGAGATTCATCGACCACTTCAACCTCGATGCACATGGTCGTCCCCCCTAACTACATGAGGAAAGAGGGGATGATTCCATGTGGTCAGAATGAATGACCATCAAAAGTGGTAAGAAGAGTAGGTGATGGAGACAAAATGGGTTGGCCAATGGACTTCCAACATGCCAATGACATCACGCATGTAGAGGCACCCTCAACAACCACTATGCAGAAAATGTTTCGAGTAAAGTTTTTGTTGTGTAAGCCACTACTATCTGAAATGCCACATGGTAAGGGAGACAAGGTTTTAATTCAGTCGTATCAAGCATGATCGTTCCCAGATTACAAGTCTCAGTAGATCCTAAGGAAGCTAACAAAGACTTTCTTTAGGAAGGGCATCTCAGGAGGACCTCCAAATAGGAGATTGCACAAGGGGTTTGAGACAAATCCTCCACCACATAGTAGTTCTAGGTGGCCCTTTCATTTGGATTGTGGGAATATTTCTTGAATGCACCTTTTGGGATGCGTGTCATTGTTTTTCCCAATGAATTCTCAAACTGGAGAGGAAGAGATGGGTATTCAGCTTCTTTACCCTTCCGAGAGGTGTTTGTCATTCTGTAGTCATGTGTCCTAGTTGATATATAAATGCTACCTTTCATCATATACACATTCATGGATGAGGGATTACTCTAAGACAAAGGGGGTCCCTGATTGCCCCCTTCCACGCTTGAAGAGGCTTGAGTTAAATTTTTCCCATGTGGAAATGAGTTTGTTAACATGATAGGCTGCTACTGTGCTAATAACTTATGGGCCTTGGCAAGCTGAGGGAACAGGTGAGTTGGATGGTCTTCTGTGCAAAGATTATATGGATACTTCGACTTCTTATTTTTTTTGTTTCCCTCGCCAACATTATTGGTAGGTTTCTTATCCCCCTTACCCTTCTTTCTCTATTTCTTATTTCCATCAGGCTACTGGGTGGCCTTTGGGTTTGTTGATTTCACACTATGTATATCCGATGTTTGAGTAGGGGGAGCAATTGAACCTGTGGTCTGGCTAGCCGTTGTCTGCTATATTGAAAACTATTGTAATTGATTTGACAGCTGATCAGTGGGCTTCATTTGTGCTAAACCAACAATACCATCGACATGTGGTCCAGATATCTATCTGGTCTTCTCAAGTATCGATCGTGGCACGTCTGGAAAAACTTCGCAAAGTAAACCAGACTGAGAGTAAATCAGCTCTAGATGTTGAGCTCTCGTTATCTCTTCTTCTTATGAAAAGACCCTTGACGTTGTGACATCTTTAGATAACTGAGGTACCAAAGAATTAAGGAACCACTCAAGCAGGAATGTTGGTGGGACTGGTACTTTTATCAAACTCTACTGACATCTCCATTCTCAGATGTGATCTGAGATATGGTCCACCTTTGTTTCCTCAAAGTTGGCCAGCAACTCAGTGTTGGCATTGTATCTCATAGGTAATTGAAAATGGTTTAAGAAACCATTGCATATTCGCCAAAGGTAGAGTATCTTGAGCGATCGATCTCGATGTACCATTTCGCATCACTCCCGATGAGAGTGAGTTGAAACAAATGCAACTAGATAAATTCATCTCTCAAATATTTGGATGAGCACCATAAATGGAAGGTAGTCACATGATCGCTTGGATCTTCATTAGGCTTAGCTTTGAACTTTGGAATGTATGAAGGAAAATTGGTTGGCATAGGAGGCCAACGCAAATCATGACAGATGGGGTTGTTTAGTAACATTGTCAAGTCTCTCAAGTGCAGAGTTGCCAGAAATGGTAATTTGGGTTGTTGATTATAGCTAGTGAAAAAGGAACCTGGAGTTTGGCCAGCACCAGGTTGCCAAGAAAAGTTAGGTTGTTGGCTAGGGTTCTAGTAATAACCATGCCCGTGACCAACATACAGATTCTGCACTTATTGAGATGTCATCGACTAACTCCTGTAATAGGACGTAGAAGGTTGGGCTTGCATTGTATTCCAAGGATTTTGGGAAGGGTTGCCCCCTGCCAATCCAATGGGCATAGGTCCTAATCCTTGCCTAGGTTTCCATTGGCTATGGAAGGGGTTTCCCTCGGTTGGCATCCCTGACAAGGGAAATGACCCCTACCACAGATTGCAAGGTCCTTGTGAGGAAAGAATTCTTGAGTTTACCCCTTATGCAGGAATAGTAACCTGCATGGGATTTTGTTTTCCTTAACCGAGGTTGTCCCCAGCCGAGATGGCAGCTGATGAGAATGCATTGTTACCAAACACACTGAACAAAGAGAATGGTGTCGAACCTACCATCATGCTATAAGAATGAATTCCTTGACTACATAATCCAAATGAACTATAGTTTACGTTCAGCCTGGCAAAGTACTGGTGAGCACCGTCGAGTGAAGGGAACGAAGGAGGTATATGACCCCCCCCCCCAACGGATCCTTGCAGAGGAGTGTTCAAGCTCCCTGCCCCCAAACCTAAAGTCTGTAGAGTGGAGTAGGAAAGGACAGAGTTTGTATTGAGGCCAGGCATCCTGTATGAGAACGAAGGGCCTCTTGCACTTTAGGTGAAAGGAGTAGTGATTGCCTCCATAGATGGAATCAGACCATTACCTGAGGTAGAGGCGGTCGATACCATAGTGGTATGGACCGGTGATGATTGGTTAGGAGGCGGAAAACCCCCTGTAGTGACAGTCGTAGAGGGAGTATGAGGATTCTCTGAAGAAGTAGCAGCATTTTTCTACATCATTGATTGTGACACCACCTTACGCTCGTGAGGGTGAACCTATACGATGATGGGCACCGATAGATTGGTGACCGGAGGGTTATACAGACCAAGAGCTTCTGCTCCAAGGTCAGAAATGGTTGGTTCCACTAGAATCAAATGTTCTCTTCTCAGAGGTGGGTCGAGCACAGTTTCTTGTGGCCTAGTCACCTCAAAAGACCCTTGTTGGTCTAGTATTCACCTTAGCAGTGGCGGGGGTTGCTCTAGATCAACCAACGATATACCAAGAAGCCTTCACGATTGACAAAGCTCCTGATCCTCCATGGTGTGAGAATATCAATGACACACTAAGGATTTCTATTAACGTTAAATACCAACACACACTAGAAAAATATCCTATCAGATAAGACAAGAAGATCATTAGCTAGTTGAAAGAACAGTTACACCACCCAACACTAGAGAAACTTACCAGTGCAAGTGCAACTCGAATACGGAAGCACCCTATGGGTATACTCTGAAAAGCGTGGCCCAATGTCTACCCTAGGTACCATGGTGACGCCAATGTGCTCCTCGAAACACGTTCGCTCTCTCAGGATCTTCTCTTCTCTCGGCCCGAAGAACACCAAGGTTCTTCTATTTCCTTATCAGGAAATCTGCACCCACAGATCTCTTTTCGCAATTCCCCCTCTCTTTACTTGTTGGGAAATCAGAACTTGTGACTTCGCGAATCCAAAGGTCAGGGGTCGAATGTTGGTCCTGCGAATCCCCAAACACCGATATAAGTCAACACTGACCTCGCCTTCTCCTATCGCAACTTTCTCCTATCGCATTTTCACTACTCGCGATACCAAGCACTCAGTTCTCCAACTCCCGAGTCCTGATGTGCTGAAATTCCGATGACATCGTGATTTGATTTTTTCAATGGTCTTGTCTCCTCGTCGGGACTTTGGACTTCAGGGTTTCGCGAATCCTGACGTCCAATACTCAGACTTCTCGCTGCGAAACTCTGATAGTTGGTGCCACCTGTACTTCACTAACTCCTGCGGCCCCACACTACTTACGTAGCTATCAGGATATCACGTCTTGCAATATCGTAATTCCTGTTGCCAAATCTTTGACTCTTCCCTCACGAAATCCCGATAGGCGATTTTGCGAAATAATCCAACAACTCGGGCCGGATTGAATCAATGCCCTGTCTGTCCCGAGATTTGATCCCTTCCACTCTTGCACTGTAACTGCCTCGCACCTCTGGGAGATCTGACAGATCACAGAAACTCACGGATTCTCCTCGAAGAATTCCTACCGTCTGTTTCTCCTGATGAAACCAGAGAAATGACTAAGTATTCCTCCTGGGAACTCGTCACCTGCAACATAAACTTACGACACTTCTTCCCAAACTTCAAGGCACAAATTCTCTACACTGTCCTTCAATGAATTTGAAGGCTTATCCCTCCTGATCTTTCCACAACTTTCAAACCCTCAGAAAGAAACTCTTGCACGCACTCCTTGTGGCAAATCTTCAACAACGTCGAAGTGTTGAAGTCCCTCGATTCTGTGCACCCCTGCAGCAGCAGTCTTTTCGATTCCTCTACTCAAAATCGAAACTCTGAGACTTATATTAGCCTGCACACTCCTTGCATGGCTCCTGTAACCCACTTTCACTCTTGGGTGAATGAGAACAAAAGTTAACTATTTGAACCCTCTGTCAACGCACTCCTTGCGGACACTTCAACTGCACTTCTTGCAGGAATCCACTGGCTAAAATAGAGAAACAATTGAAACTCATTCCTTCACCCTTTCAGAATTCAGGTCATACATGAAATCACATACACATCATATATAAAAGCAAATGTATAATAGGAAGCAAACATTCATGAGCTCATCAACATCAATACACAGAGAACAACACAAACCATGGATTTGAATCAAATCTTTCTTCTATTAATTCAAATGTCTGTACATGGGTGTTCTTCATACAAATCTCTGCGTGCTCTTATTCTTCTCCCGCTCCAGTTAATGTTACAATGCATAATGAGGGTGTCTATATCTTGTTTCCCGCTTGCGCTCTACAACTGTCTAGTCTAGAATTAAATATTCTACCTACTTTACATTAATTATCTTAAATGCCTCCATCTACCTAAGGAGAGAGCTATCCGCTCAAGGTCCATTTACATATACAAGTGTGTCTCATCTTAATGGCTCATTTAAGATTTGCACAACAATTTCTAAGTGTTTTCAAAAATTTGTGTTGGCTTGTCCAGCTGTCTTCCGCTTTCTGCGTTGGCTCACTTGATGTGTTGGCGATGCTCCTGCATCATACTCCCTCACTTGAAAAATTTCATGGGCTCCTGTCCATGAGCTCCTTCATGGTTTTCCCATGCTTCTGTATCTCTGCTTCATTCTCCCAGCTGGCATCTTCAACTGGATGATTCTTCCACTTGGCCAGATACTCAGAGTATTGCTTTTGTCTGGTCCTCTTGCTCACCCTCTTGTCCAGTATGCACTCCATCTATGGCTTCTTTGCAACTGGCATCTACTTTGTCCACTGGATGGTTGGTTTCTCATCTCCAGTCTCTTCTTCTCCAGCTCTATATGGGTACAAATATGAGACATTGAATATCAGAGATATTCCGATTCCACCCGGTAATTCAATCTCATAAGCATTTATCCCAAATTTTCTCAAGACCTTGCATGGCCCAATTTTCTTCATCTTTAACTTATTGTATGTTCCTCTTGGGAACCTTTCTTTTCTTAAGTGTGCCAAAACTAGATCACCAACCTCGTACTAAAGTTGTCTCTTTCGTTGATCTGCTCTACTCTTATACTCCTGGCTTGAATCCAACAGTCGCTGCTTCACCTTGCTGTGAAGTTCCTTCATCGCCTCAGTGAATTCTTCTTCACTAGTGCTACTAGTAGCAGTCTGTTCTGAATCTCTTAGTTCAGAAACTCCCCTCGGATGCATACCATAAAAAACCTGAAATGGACTCTGGCCTGTGCTCCTATTCACTGAGTCGTTATACGCAAACTCTGCTTGCGGCAATATGTTGTCCCAACTGTTGTGGTGCTCTATCACCAAGCTTCTGAGTAAGTCTCCCAGACTTCTATTCACGACTTCCATTTGTCCATCCATTTGAGGATGATACATTGAACTAAATGCCAAATTAGTTACCAGCATCTTCCACAAGGTCCTCCAAAAATGCCTTATGAATTTCGTGTCTCTATCCGAAACTATACTTTTCGGTAGGCCATGAAGTCGAATGACCTCTTTGAAAAACAAGTTTGCGATGTGAGTCACATCACTGGTCTTCTGACATGGGATAAAATGTTCCATCTTGGAAAACCTATCCACTATCACAAAGATAGAGTCAAATCCTCTTTGCGTCCTTGGCAATCCTAGTATGAAATCCATGCTGATTTCATCCCATGGCCTCTCAGGTATGGGCAATGGTTGATACAAACCCGCATTCTGCCTTCTTCCCTTTGAATGCTGGAAAATTCTACATCTATCCACAAATATCTTGACCTCTGACCGCATCCCTGGCCGAAAGTATGATTCACTCAGCTTTGCAAATGTCTTGTCGTGGCCAAAATGTCCTGCTAATCCTCCGTTGTGTTTCTCCTTCAACAGATTCTCCCTGATGGAGCATTTCGGAAAACACAGTTGATTGCCTCTGAACAACAATCCTTCCTGGATCATGTACTCAGCCCACTAGCTCCTATCTCTGAGAACTAGATTCTCAGCTGCTTCATATGCTTCAGCAAAATATGGATCACCTGCGTACATGTCCTTGAGATCCTCAAAACCTAACGTTTTGACTCTGAACTCTTGTAACAGTAAACACTTCATGCTCAAAGCATCAGCCACTTTGTTAGTAGTACCAGAAATGTTCTTAATCACAAATGTGAAATTTTGCATATACTCTACCCATTTTACATGTCTTTGATTCAACTTCTCCTATTGAGTCACAAACTGTAATGCCCGATTATCACTATATAAAACAAACTCTTTCGGGATCAAGTAATGCCTCCATTTTTTCAATGCCTGTATGATGGCATAGAATTCCTTGTCATATGTGGAGTATTTCACCTTCGCCTCATTCAACTTCTCGCTGAAATATGCAATCGGCATGTCTTCTTGACTCAAGACCACTCCTATTACAAACCCGCTTGCATCACATTTCACCTTAAATGTTTTCTGGAAATCCGGCAACACCAAAATCGGTTATTCTGTGATCTTCCTTTTCAACAGATTGAAACTCTTTTCAGCTTCTTCTGTCTAGTGAAAAGACTTATGCCACTTATTCACTGTATCCATCATCACTGCGTTAATTCCACTGAAATTCCTGATGAATTTTCGGTAGAAACTAGCCAAACCATGAAAACTTCTCACCTCGAATACATTTTTCGGTGATGGAAAATTCTTAATTACTTCCACCTTATCTGGATCCATCCTCAAATTATCTGCCGAAATAACAAATCCCAGATAAATGAGTTATGTCTTCATGAATGAGGACTTCTTCATGTTTATCAACAACTTCTCCTGCTATAGCTTCCGCATCACTGTAGCCAAATGCTTTAAGTGCTCTGCCACTGATTTACTGTAAATCAATATGTCATCCAAATACACGATGACAAATTTCCCGATGAATTCCTTCAGGACTTCGTTCATCAACCTCATAAAGTTACTCGGTGCATTTGTCAAGCCAAACGACATTACTAGCCATTCATACAGTCCCTCATTTTTTTTGAAGGCTGTCTTCCACTCATCGCCTTCTCTCATGTGAATCTGGTGATATCTGATTTTCAGATCAATCTTTGAAAAGTACCTTGCTCCACTCAAGAAATCCATCAGATCATCCATCCTTGGCAATGGAAACCTGTACCTGATGGTTATCTTATTGATCTCCCTTGAGTCGGTACACATCCTCCAGCCTCCGTCCTTCTTCGGACTGAGTACTGTTGGAACAACACATAGACTCAAGCTTTCCCTGACCAATCCTTTGTCCAACAAGTCCTGGTATTGTCTCTTAACCTATTTATTTTCTTGCGGCATCAACATGTATGCGGCTTTATTTAGAAAATTGGCTCCTGGTATGAGATCAATATGATGACTCACAGTCCTTATCGGTGGCAACGAACAAGGTATTTCTTCCACTATAATGTCAGCGAACTCTTCCAGCAGTTCCTGAATTTCATCTGGTAAATCATCCACTCTTGTACTAGTCAGAACAATCTGCGGCTTCCTGACCACAAAGAATTGTGAATCCTCCTTCTTCTTCACCTCTGTAAGAAGTTCTTTCCCACTCATGAGAAGTATAGTGTTGCTTACCTCTGGCTTCACCTCCTTATCCTTAATCGGAAGAAACATATGGGTTCTCCCATTCTTCTCTAGTGTATATGTGTTCATTCTCCCATCATGAATCACATTTCTGTCATATTTCCATGGTCTACCCAGCAATAGATGAAAAACATCCATGGGAATAACATCACACAAGATTTTATCATTATATCCACCTATCTTGAATTCAGCCAAGCATTGTTTAGTAACATTTACATGGTGTCTTTTCTGCAACCAATAAATTTTGTACAGTCTTGGATGATCAATCATCTCCAGCTCCATCTTTTCCACCATATCGGTTGAAACGAGATTATTGGTGCTTCCAATGTCTACAATAACCTTGCACACCCTGTCCTTGGTTTTGCAAGCAGTCCGGAATAATATGCTCCATTGGACTGAACTCTCCACCTCCTTCTCGGGTGTTAAAAGATATTTTCGCATCATAAGCGATCTTCCGCCTTCAGCGTCTTCGGCCTCAACATCCCGCCTCTACGCTTCAGTGATGTGAGCTTCTCCGATGTCCTTATTTTTCTCTAGACACTCGTAAGACTTGTGCCCATTCTTTCCACATGTGAAGCATGTGATGACTCCACCTCTTTCTCTTCCTCTACCTCTGGTATGAGGAAAAGTGTTGTTTTTAGCATATTCTCCTCTCTTATCAGTATGTTGTCCTCTCTGTGAACTTCCACTTCTCTCTGTACAATTTTGAGGCTTCTTCCATTCCTCCTTGGGCTTCTGGAATTTGTCCTGGGCAACTGATTTGCCTCTGGGATGACTTCTGCCTCGGCCCCTCTGACTCTACTTTCGACTCAGCTTCTCCTTAGCTTTCAGAGCCAATTGATAAGAATCTTCCACCGTTTGGAGGGTTAGCATTCTTAATTCATCCTAAATGTCATATCTCAGACCATTCAAATATCTGGAAACTTTTTCATCATCACTCTCCCGATGACCTGCCCTGATGTTCAGTCGATAGAATTCCTCAGTGTATTCTTTCATTGTCATCAGCTTCTATCTCAGGTTCTGCATCCTCCTAAACATAATAATTTGGTAGTCTCTTGGGATGAATTTCACCTTCATCTTCGCGATCATTCTATCCCAGCTCTTGATCTTTTTCTTGCCCTTGCAGCGTCTGTCAGCTTGTAGTTCATCCCACCACAATGCTGCATGTCCTTTCAATCTCATGACTGCATGTATGACTTTCTTGTCCTCTTAGAATTATTCATAGTCAAAGTAGGTGTCGAGAGCTCTAATCCAGTCTAGAAGCTCCTCTGCATCCAAGTTTCCCTCGTAAACTAGAATGTCCATTTTTTCTCTTGCACTCATCCTGGCAATAGCTTTGATCAAACACTCATTTGATGCATCTTCGCCTGCAACCTCCTCCTCACTTTCAGCCTCAATCTCACTCTCAGAATCAATCAGATCCCATGCACTGGTTGTGCGTCTTTGCGCTGTCTCCATGTCTTCGAGTCTTGCTTGGAGATCACACATCTGTCTTTCCATTTCTGGATTTGCTATCTTCCTGCCTCTTCTTCGCACCTCCCTATCCTCTGGATCAAGTGATTGTCTTTCTCTCCTTGGCAGCATGGTGACTTCTCTTCTCTGCTACAGAAAGAAAAGAATCCTCTAGGGCTCTGATACAAAAAATTGATGCCAACATGCTCCTCGGAACACGTCCGCTCTCTCAGGATCTTCTCTTCTCTCGGCCTGAAGAACGCCAAGGTTCTTTTATTTCCCTATCGGGAAATATGCACCCACATATCTCTTTTCACAATTCCCCCTCTCTTTACTAATTGGGAAATCAGAACTCGCGAATCCAAAGGTCAGGGGTCGAATTTTGGTCCTACGAATCCCTGAACACTGATATAAGTCAACACTGACCTCGCCTTCTCCTATCGCGAATTTCTCCTATCGCGTTTTCTCTACTCGCGATACCAAGAACTCGGTTCTGCAAATCCCGAGTCCCAATGTGCCAAAATTCCAATGAGCTCATGGTTTGATTTTTTCAATGGTCCCGTCTCCCCATCGGGACTTCGGACTTCAGGGTTTCGCGAATCCTGACGTCCAATACTCGGAGTTCTCACTACGAAACTCCGATAGTTGGTGCCACCTGTACTCCACTAACTCCTACAGCCCCACACTACTTACGTAGCTATTGGGATATCACGTCTCAAAATATCTCAATTCCTGTTGCCAAATCTTCGACTCTTCCCTCACGAAATCCCGATAAGCGATTTCGCAAAATAATCCAACGACTCTGGCCGGATTGAATCAACGCCCTGTCTGTCCCGAGCTTTGATCCCTTCCAATCTTGTGCTGTAACTACCTCGCACCTTTAGGAGATTTGACAGATCATAGAAACTCATGGATTCTCCTCGGAGAATACCCACCGTCTGTTTCTCCTGATGAAACCAGCGAAATGACTAAGTATTCCTCCTAGGAACTCGTCACCTTCAACGTAAACTTACAACGCTTCTTGCCAACCTTCAAGGCATGACTTCTCTACACTGTCCTTCAATTAATTTGAAGGCTTATTCCTCCTGATCTTTCCATGAATTTCAAACCCTCAGAAAGAAACTATTGCACGCACTCCTTGCGACAAATCTTCAACAACGTCGAAGTGTTGAAGTCCCTCGATTATGTGCACCCCTGCAGCAGTAGTCTTTTCGATTCCTCTGATCATAATCAAAACTCTGAGACTTAGCTTAGCCTGTGCACTCCTTGCATGGCTCCTGTAACCCACTTTCACTCTTGGGTTAATGAGAACAAAAGTTAACTATTTGAGCCCTCTGTCAACGCACTCCTTACGGACACTTCAACTGCACTCCTTGCAGGAATCCACTGGCTCAAATAGAGAAACAATTGAAACTCATTCCTTCACCCTTTCAGACTTCAATTCATACATGAAATCACATACACAGCATATATAAAAGCAAATGTATAACAGGAAGCAAACATTCATGAGCTCATCAACATCAATACACAGAGAACAACACAAACCATGGATTTGAATCAAATCTTTCTTCTATTAATTCAAATGTCTATACATGGGTGTTCTTCATACAACTCTCTGTGTGCTCTTATTCTTCTCCTGCTCCAATTAATGTTACAATGCATAATGAGGGTGTCTATATCCCGTTTCCCCCTTGCGCTCTACAATTGTCTAGTCTAGAATTAAATATTCTACCTACTTTACATTAACTATCTTAAATGCCTCCATCTACCTAAGGATGAGAGATATCTTCTCAAGGTCCATTTACATATACAAGTGTGTCTCATCTTAATAACTCATTTAAGATTTGCGCAACAATTTCTAAGTGTTTTCAAAAATTTGTGAGGGCTTGTCCAGCTGTCTTCCGCTTTCTGCGCTAGCTCGCTTGATGTGTTGGCGATGCTCCTGGATCACATGGTATACCCCCACATTTACATGTGTAAGTCACTAAGATAAAGGAAACTAGGTTTCCAGCGCACAAATAGTCACCAGGTGGCAGGCGGGTATAGTCGAAAATCGGGTGGACCACAATGAGTAGGGTATCAAGCCTGAAACCTATCAAGGGTATCAAAAGAAAGTGTTATGGAAGATGAATGAGGAACTTGAATGGATTCGAGACCCATGAAGCTCCGTGGAAAATGCGATCAATGAAATCCCAAGATAAGCCCTCTATATCCGTTCCCCACTACGTTTGGTCCGACTTTGGAGGGGTTATCTCCGATACCTTTTTGCACGCGACCTCGTGTTTATACCCTATGTTAGAGGAGGGTGCCAGATAACTTTCATGGTTACTGGACTTTCAAGCACTCCCTAGCACAAATTCCTATGTTTTTTCTTGTAGCCTTGAAGAGTTTCCTCTCCAATCCTAAATCAAGGCTCTAGCCTAGACTAAATTGATGGACCCTACAAACACAAAGTCTAATAACTTTTGACTAAGCATTAATTTTAGTGGTTGTATTAAGTCAAAGGGAATGGAAGTGAAACCAGTGATCTTATTTAAGAGATGAAAGAGAAGAGCATAAGATGAAACTGAAAACAAACTACTTCTTCTTCACAAATAAAGATTTGCCAATTTAAACTCTTTCACCAAAAATTTTGTAACTATTTTTCTCAGATCTTTGAAAAGAAAAACTTAAAACAAGATTTCACTCGACTATGAGCTACTTAATTTCCTAAGTATTCAAATAAAGAACTTAAGAAAATTTTATTTTTCCTTGATAAATAAAGCAACTAACCTAAACTACTTTTACCAAACAAAGAAATGAAATATTTTTTTTATTTCAAAATGCTTCAAAATAAGAAACTTTAAAATGAATTCTTTTTATTTTCTTCTAAAGCAAGCGAAAGGGAAAAGTGAAGACAAGACAAGACCAAGAAATGACTTATGGCCCCACTGTAGATTGTAGGGAGTCATTGACCAAACCCAACATGTTGATCAGAAAAGACTCACAAAATTGTCTGAAAACCTAACAAAAAAACACAAGAAATCTTTTAAATAATAAGCTAAACTAAGGTTAGAACTAAGCTACAGACTGCCATAATAGAGACCAGGACTAGATCAAGAAAACCCCTAAGAAGTATGATTTCTGACATGGAAGAGGATCACTGCCTCTTCTTTAAAAAAGATTTTCTCAACACAGGCATGCTACTGACACTTCAGCAGCCAACGTATGTACGTGGACTGTCCAAAGGTAGGGCACGTATGTACACATGCAGACCCACTACAAGCCACGTACACCTCTGTAACTTCTCAAAAAATTGAAAACTAACAGTCAAGCAAACTAGGAAGGGAGTACAAGTATTCAAGACCATAATCCCTTAAAGACACACACGCTTACAAAAACTTGGAAAAATTAATTAAACTAATTAAAGCACCCAAAAAGAATATCCCCTTAAAATCCTAGAGGTCTCCCCAGTACGGTCTCCAATTATGATGTAAGTGGGAAAAGCCCTATGGACTACACTAGGGTTCTAAAGTGTAGGCAGAGCTAACCATCTAAAGTCTCCTACTTTTAACAACTATCTTGACATTACCCCACAATAATACATAAAAAGAAAAGTATAGGGATTTGGTAGTCCTACCTTAAACTCTGCATACGGTGTCGATCCCTTTGTGCTTGGTTGTTTCCCGACTGCAAGTCTCCTCCCAAGGATGACCTACATTCATCAAAAGAAAAAAAAGAAACTACAAGCATGCCTTCTACATATGGATTAGTGGGTTAGATATCATAACCAAAATGAAAATAAATCATGAAGATTGAAGACATCATTTGGCAGGACGAAAAAATTATTTCTTTATATTAATCTCACAAAGTCGGTTACAATATGAGACCAACAACTACTCCTCGAACTCAGTCTTGGGATCCTCTTTACCAGGCACCAACTGCTTCCACCTATTCTTCTCCTCTTCAGTTCTCTCTAGGGAAATGGCAAGGATTTGCAATGGAGGAAAAAAGGGATGAAAAGGGAATTATGGCTCAAACTCACAACGTGGATGAAAAATATTGGGACAAAGGGGGGATATTGAAATGGGCAGAGTTTCTTTCCTCTTGTGCTTCCCTTTGAAATGGGACCCCAACACCTTCTTTTATAGGCCAAAAATCTAGATATTTGGTTGGGTGACCGGCTATAGGTGGTTAAATGATTAGTAACAACCCAAAATCCCGTTCCCTTTGCAATTTTTATTTTTCGCATTTTTTGTCAATGTATGTGGGTTGTAATGGTGCAACAAGCTTGTGTATGTGGGCAGTAGTGGTGCAGGGCGCATACATCTTCAAGAAAATGGTTTTTTAGAAGATATTTTCAATGATGGATTTGCAAAGATAGCAAGTAATATGGATTGATACCTGGTATGCACGTCTGGTGAAATTTAGGGTTATAAAAACACTGATAACCCTTGATTCTGTTAGATCAAAATGGTAGTCGATATTTTGTAGCAAGTTTTGGTCATCATTTTCTCCAGGCCGAAGTTGGATGACCCTTCAAACCCAAACAATTTCCAAAAGCCACCAATGGTTAGATCCACTCAAAAGGTCAATTGTTGAATAAATTTTCATTGATTTCGAAGGTTAGTAAGTGATCAAATGTATATCAAAGATTAGTAAGTGATTAAATATAATTGTGATCTTTGTATCACTTTAATAAATAGAAAAGTGGAAATTTAAGTGAAAACGAAGTTTACGCAAAAGTGGAAATGAAAGTGGACTAAATAAAAATAGGACTTTAATAAACAAAAAAATTTGAAAAGTTCGGTGGAAGTGGAGTTTAGTAAAAGATGAGTAAATATGAAAGTGGAATAAAGAAAAAGGTAAAATTGAAATTGGATTAAAGAAAAAGGTAAAAGTGCAAGTGGAGTTAAAGAAAAAAGGAAAAAGTGAAATATCACATGGTATGTGCACATGGTATTTACACACCATGGTGGTATTTATCTATGGTAAGGTAAAAAGTGAATTAAATCATGATGATCAAAATCTACTGACCCAATTGAAAACGTGACTAAACAATTTAAAATGACCTAATTGAAAATGTGACTAAACAATCTAAAAGGAAAATTAGTTCATTGACATTGTATTAATTAAAATAGTATGATTAATATCTTATATTGAAAAGGCACATACTTATAATGAATAGATACATTCCTATATTGAAGAGGCGCAATTTTTCATTTGTACATGACCATTGGGAGACTATATAAATGAAAATTATTGTTGAAAGAGGTTATGTCTTTGTGCTTGAAATCTGAAGTTCAATAATAGAGTTAGAGGCCAAGAAAGTAAATGAAGATATGTAGCAGAACCCAAACAAGATTATGAATATTTGAATATTGAAGTGTTGCATATAATTCATACACGCCTAGGGTTTATCTTTCCTAAGGTTTTCCCTATGTTTATTATTCCGTATTCAGTCTCTTATAGTTTAGGGAGAATATTCCTTTTCCTACATTCTAGGAGAATATTCTCTTTAGTTCACACTTCAGTTTGTTCAATTTAGTGGATTTTAGATTCCACATTGGGATCATCACCAAATAATGTGCATTATCCTTGGGATTATCACCAGACTAGCGCATTATTCATGATTCCCTGATCTCCTCCTCACTTTACTTTGTTTTTGAACTAGATTATTTTCGGCACAAAATGAGAGTGGAGATATAATAAATAAATGTACAGAGATATCTTAGATATCAAATATTATAATAGAAATGTATCATAGATGCAACCATAAACAAAAATATACAATAATACACAATTTTCTATTAATGAGGGAAAATGTACAAAGACTGTAAAGTACAGAGTGAAAGGCTTCCTAGAACGCTGGCATGTTATCTCTGAGAAGAGATGTGACAGATAATCACATACGTGAGAAGATGATTTTACAATGAGGCTTCAAAGGCCTTTTTATCATAAAGAAAATCAAAAACCCTAACCCCAGAAGATGAAAAACCAACAGTTTTGAGGACCTCGTTTTGGGTAGTTTGGTGTATCAATTTCCTGAGGGCGTAACTTTGGCATAAGATCTCCATTTGGGGCGCATGATAGCTCGTTGGAAATTTATATTAGAGGAGGTTCATTTTGGGGGCTCAATTAGAGCCTTCAGCTATCATTTAGAATATCGATCATGAAAAACCTTCATTTAGGCCCTCAAAATGGCCCCAGAAGTTAAAAACTGCTAAAAATAGTAAATTGCCAAAATTGCCAGAAAACTGTTTTGAGCCAGTTGGAAAAGATGGGTGGCCACCGATATCCACCTAGATCAATCCTCCCTCCTTAGGAATAAATGGTATCCATTGCATTGAGTTCTCGGGGGGGAGAGGGAAAATAGTTTGTTGAATCTGCATCTTGATGAGTTGCTTGCCTTGTTGGAGAAGTTGTGTTGCTCAGATTTTTTAAGGTTGTCACAAACCTATGGTTGGAAGGGTTGGACCTTTTTAAAAATTCTAGATACATGAGATGTCTGTGTGAAGAAGGAATATTTGTGCCTTTCTATAGTATTTTCAACCTACTTTTGTTGGATAGAAGGTTCTTGGGCCAAGGCTATAGTGGTTGCAGTATCCTTATGTTCACCTTTTGAACAGATTGTGAAGAAGCTAAATTTTGTAGTATGAGATACTAACTTGCGACATTTTTTAGGTGGGACAGTAGTTGGAATCACCTATGGTATCATGTAGAGATGACCCCCCAGAGTAACAATGACACTACGGGGTCAAGACTCATAGATAACATGATGCTTCCACATATATAGCTGGCCCAAAACAACATCACAGACATCCAATAAGGCAAAATCACATAATACCCCATCCATGAAGGGATGGATGTCGTATGAAAATAAACACTACTGGATAACACAAATATCTCGTCCCTGGCAAAGCCACCCGATGTTGTATGGTTGTGGATGTGGTGTTGTCGACAATCCCAACTGTTTGATGACCTCTGCTGAGATGAGGTTCTTATGGATTCCGCTATCAACAATAAAATGTAGTGGGGTCCCCTTCACCCACATATGTGAATGAAAAAGGTGCTCCCCCTCTTCAGGATCTGTTGGTTCTTCTGGTTGAATTGATGCAGTCACGACAATAGCAGTGGGGTCTACGTCGATGTTTTGTCTTCTGTCAGTATTTTATGAATCAGATTCTGAATCAGGGTTCAGCTCCCTGTCTTTGATTTCAGCCACCAATTAATGTTTTGAGTGATATTCATTGGTTTTTTGCCAGGGGATTTTGTGGAAATCGTACCATTTTCCAGTGTCCTTCTTCATCTTCCCATGACCCTTCTTTTCTTGTGGCTTAGACTGGTTTTCAAGAAGTCTTTTGTTAGGTTCATCTTCCTCATACTTTGGTTTTTGGGGATTTACAAATCCAAACTCTTGTTCATTTTGGTGCCTAAATTTCTTCTTGATTTTAACAACATATCTATACGCAACATCGAGTGATGAGATATCCAAAAAATCCATTTCAGTTTGGATGTATCTGTGTAGAGCCCCGCGATATTTCATAACCAAATGTCGCTTAGAGTCTTTGATACCTAGCTTGGTGCACAAGGTATGGAAGGTATTGGTGAACTCTGACACTTCTTGGCCCCTCTCTTGCCACAGTGTGGTCCATCTCATGTATTGGTATTCATAGTTTCCAATAGGGAAATATTGTTCCTTTACTATGTCCACAAAACAACCCCAAGTGGGATCGACCCCATATATTCTAGACTCTTCTATGGAAATTTTATCCCAGTAAGTTTCCCACCAATGTTTGACATCGGGGAGAGCTTTAAGGAGTGTGAAGGTGATCTTTTCCCTTTCAAAAAAATGGTGAACAGAGAAATAACCTTCCAATAGATTTAACCATTTGTCTAGGGCATCCACATCTATATGACCTTCAAATATGGGAATATCAAAATTAACCTATACCTTGAAAGGATAGGTTCTTACAAAGTGGTTGTTTGATGAATATGCACCTGTTGCTATTGGTAGGTGTTGAAGGAGGTGGGAAAAATTCTCCATCATTTTGTCCCTTTGTCGCGTGAGAGCTTGCTCAAGAAACAGATTGATATCATTGTTTTCTCCGTCATTTTTATTTTCTTCCACCATGGAGGGTTTCTTGGGCTTGCAAGAGAGATTTTATTCAAGAGAGAAAAGCTCGAGACCCAACTTGCTATACTTGGACCTCGTCGGGGACATGCACTAAGAAAAAACGATCAAGATCAACCTACTCTGATACCACTGATCCAGATTATTTTCAGCATGAAATGAGAGTGGATATTGTTATAACCCTAAATTGCACCACACATGCTTACCTTGAATCAGGCCAACTCATATCCTTTCTTTGCCAAAAAACTACTAAAAAACTCTTCTAAAAACTCCATTTTTAAAAAGCAAACTCTAGTAGGCTCACTACAACCCGCGGGCAAACTCTAGCATGCCCACTACAGCCTGCGGGCAAACGCTAGCAGGCCCACTACAGCCCATGTTTGCCTTCAGAATCACAAAAAATGGAAAGTTGCCGACGGGACAAAAAGATTTGGGTCAGTTAACTAGAACTCTCGGTCATGCATGGCCGAGAGTTCGTCCAAAACCCTAGCTCCTTCTAGCCTATAAAAGAAGTGGTAGGGGTACTATTTGGAGGAGGAAAATCATAGCGAAGAAACTCTAACCAATTTCCGAATCCATTTTGTCCCAACCCTTTAGCCTTTCCTCAAGCTTTAGGAGAATTCAAGCAAAGCAGTTGGAGGACAAAGAAGAGGAGGAGCCCAGGATCAGGATCAAGGAACGGTGGTCAGTCTCTATAATCATTGTAAGTTGATTCATCTTGATATTAATAAAAAGATACTTTTCTCGTCCCAAATGCATGAGTCTTATGTGTTTCATTTGATTTATGTTTAATCTCTAACCCTCTAGTAGAACAATAGCATGCATGCGTAGTTTTGTCTTGATTGCAGGATCGCTTTTTG